>QRFJ01003104.1:166498-208681 GCA_006176705.1 Cocos nucifera | reverse complement strand
TGATCGTTTATCAACCGCTTTAGACCTAATTGAGCTACCCAATGTGTCGCTCACTATAGATCTGTAGCCATCAAGTATTATGAATATGTCTTAGATCTAAAATTCTCAATTTTAGATCTAATTAATATTTCATAACTTAATTCTTAATAAGTTGGTTCATAAACAAAAAATGCACAATAAATCCAGGGTTTCAGGATCTAGGTTTGCAGAAAGTTAAGTTTTGAATTTCTATTAAGGACGAACACGCAGCACCCTATACATCATAAGAACCCCCATTCGAATGGAAAGAGAGGGCCTTTAAAACCCTTCTTCGTTCTTATACCCGGCGGCCAAGAAGGAACGTCTTACAGGAACATGTAAATCTACAAACAATTATATGATCTATATCATACTAATCTCATTACAAATAAATCTAATCAAGGCATATTTTGCATACATCTCATTATCATAATCATGCATGTTTCAGATCTAAATTATCACATAATAATCTGAAAATTAGATTTTAAATTGATCTAACAAAATAAATTCTAATACAATAATTATGTAGATACTATTCTATCAACTAGTCTAGTCATTGCACTATATTAATCTCATATGAATATTAACAATTAAATATTTTTATTACTATTTATTAGATATTATTATAACACTTAAATCTCTCTTTTTTAGAGTTGGTTAGATGGGATCAACAATGCTTAAATTGACCAGCCTAATAGGATTAAGTCTGGGTCAAGATCGAGTCACGATCAAGCAAGACCTAATTAGGCTCAGAGGTTAGAGTCTGGATTGTAGGCTAACCCAATTGGTTCTGACTCAACAATTTGGTGTCTAAGGTAAGTTTGGCACAGACGACCGACTGGTTTTTAATTGGAAGCTACTCGACCTGAATGCGTTCTTGTACGAGTTAATGGCATATTCCTTCCACCGGTCTCACTTACCTGGCCATATCTGTTGACACAGTTCTGATCTGAGGTGGTCAATAATCCGAGCTAACCCATGCCACTAGGTTAGTCATAATTGTTATGACTAAGCCAAGTCTAGTTTAATGAGACCTGAATCAATTCTCCCTAAGAAAAGATTAAGTCTGAGGTCTTCCACCATTGTAGATGTGCGGGCCCTTCCCGGGGTTGATTGTTCTCGGCTGGATACAGTGGCTCAGTTGCACCGGAAAGATGCAACCATGTCTATTAGGCATTGGATGCTATGGGCTGGAGGATGAGTTGGGCTCAATATTCCGGATACGGTGAGAGACTCAATTAGGAACCCAGTCTATGCAAATGGTGGGTCTGACTTAACTAAGGAGTGGATCAATATTTCCGGATACGGTGAGATTCATGAATTAGAGACCAAGTTTGGGTGCACCATGATTAGAGAATCATTGAACAAGAGTTGTTCACTCATTGGCTAACCCATCACCAATAACTGTTAGGTGAGGTGATGAGTCAGTTGGTGAGACCGCACCACCCACTAGAAATCATTAATCGTGGAGATTTTCGCATCTCTACAGAGGGAGTGTAGGGATCCGAGAAAATAGTGGGAGCTAATTTGTTTAAAAATAAAATTCCTAAACAAATTGGTCAAGTCAAAATTACAGTATCTAACTAGAATCTTTGACTCTCTACAGGAAAAATGTCTGCGTCCAACCCATTGGCACGTATCCTGGACACACATAGACTGACTGGACCCAATTATAAAGATTGGCTCAGGAACTACAAAATTGTTTTGGGTTTCGAGAAGTTAACACATGTTTTGGACCAGGACCCTCCCACCTTACCAGCTCGTCCATCCACTGAACAGAGAGCGTCTCTGGAAAAATGGATTGACGAAGATAATAAGGCCAGATATTACATGTTGGGCTCGATGTCTGATGAGCTCCAGCGCCAACATGAAGATATCGGGACTGCTCGCCAAATGTTGGCTCACCTGCAGGAGATGTTTGGTGAACAGAGTCGCGCAGCCAAATATCAAGTCACGAAATGACTTTTTAAGGCTAAGATGCGTGATGGGCAGTCAGTCCAAGATCACTGTCTGACAATGATCAAGGACATGGAAGAGCTTGAGAAGCTCGGTGTGAAGTTGGACTTGGATCTGCAGAACGATATTATTCTGCAATCCTTGACTGATGCATATGGGCAATTCATCATGAATTACCACATCATAAACTTCAAAATTCCTTGGCCGAGTTGATGAATATGCTGGTTACCGCTGAGCTTTCTATGAAAGGTCCTAAAGGCTCAGTTCTTGCTATGGAACGGACTTCTTCCAAAAGAAAGTCTTATGGAAAGAAAAAGAAGTCTGTGAAAAAGCAAAAGGTGGAAGGATCAAAGAAGAAGAAGGCAGAACCGAAGAAAAGGCCGATGGCAAAGGAAAGTGTTTCCATTGCAACAGCGACGGCCATTGGAAGCGGAACTGCCCTACTTACCTGGCCACCCTGAAGAACAAGAAGGAAGGTCCTTCTGGAGGTATGCTCGTTATTGAGTCTAACCTTACGGATTTCTTCTGCATCCAGTTGGGTGCTTGACTCTGGTTCTAGTGCTCATCTGTGCACTTCTATGCAGGGTCTTGAGGATAGCAGGAGGCTGAGGGATGGAGACATGATCCTACGCATCGGTAATGGAGCAAGAGTTGCTGCAGTAGCCGTGGGAACATACCCTCTTCGATTACCATCTGGTTTAGACTTAGTTTTGAAAGACTGTTATTATGTGCCTGCAGCTAGCAGGAATTTGATTTCTGTTTCATGCTTAGCACAAGAAGGTTATGTGATCACCTTCTTTAAGGACCATTGTAACATTCTTTATGAAAGAAATAAAATTGCAAATGGTTTCCTTATTAATGGTCTTTATCAGCTACATATTGATGTACCTATTCTAACTATCGAGCAAAACGTGAATGCCAAACGACCTAGGGATAGTCCAAACGACAGATATCTATGGCACCTGAGATTAGGTCATATAGCAGAAGATAGGATCAACAAATTGGAGAAAAATGGGCTATTGAGTCCATTGACTTTTGAGTCATATCCAACTTGTGAATCTTGTCTTCAAGGCAAAATGACTAAACTCCCTTTTGTTGGACATGGGGAGAGGGCCACAGATCTCCTTGCCCTAGTACATACTGATGTGTGCGGCCCATTTGATGTGCCGGCTAGAGGCAATTTTGTCTACTTCATTACCTTTACCGATGATCTGTCTAGGTATGGGTATGTGTATCTTATGAGACACAAGTCTGAAGCTTTTGAAAAGTTCAAAGAATTCAGACATGAAGTAGAAAAACAAACTGGAAAACCCATTAAGGTTCTTCGATCAGATCGAGGAGGTGAATACCTTAGCCGGGAATTCCTAGACTATCTTAAGGAAAATGGCATAGTCTCTCAATGGACTCCACCAGGAACACCTCAACTCAACGGGGTTTCAGAATGGAGAAATCGGACTCTATTGGATATGGTTCGATCCATGATGAGCTTCACAGACCTCCCTGATTTTCTTTGGGGACATTCATTATTAACTTCAATCTATCTACTGAATAGGGTTCCCTCTAAAACCGTTCCTACCACACCGTATGAGATATGGCACGGTAAGAAACCAAGTCTGAGTCATCTCAGAATTTGGGGTTGTCCGGCTCATGTCAAAAGACAACAAGCGGACAAGTTAGAGTTTAGGTCCTTTAGAGCTCGATTCATAGGATATCCTAAAGAGTCATTAGGATACTATTTCTACATTCCAGAAGACCACAATGTGATTGTGAGTCGACATGCCATATTTCTTGAAAAATAGTTTATTCAAGATAGTGGCATTGGAAAGCAGATTAAGCTTGATGAGAAAGTCTCACAAGCAGAACGAGCTAAGGACCAAGTGGAACCAAATCAGGTTGAGCCAATAAGAACACTACCTCCTCCACCTCGTAGATCGGAAAGAGTTTTCCGTCCCCCTGAAAGATACTTAGGTATTATTTCAGAGGATGTAGAGGAAATGTTCCTCATAGGTAATGGTGCTCATGGTGATGATCCCAAAACCTACAACGAGGCGATATCAGATATCGACTCCGAGAAATGGCTTGAGGCAATGAAGTCAGAAGATTGACTCGATGCACTCAAACCAAGTCTGGACCTTGGTAGATCCACCAGAAGGTATAGTACCTATTGGGTGTAAATGGATCTTCAAGAGAAAGATTGGTGCAGATGGGAATGTGGAGACATTCAAGGCTAGACTGGTGGCAAAAGGTTATAGTCAACGCGAAGGCATTGACTATCAGGATACCTTTTCCCCAGTAGCTATGCTAAAATCCATCCGCACATTGCTTGCCTGTTGCAGCCTATTTCGATTATGAAATATGGCAAATGGACGTGAAAACGGCATTCCTAAATGGATATCTTGAGGAAGATATCTATATGGAACAGCCGCTAGGTTTCACATCCAGTGATACTGATCACAAGGTTTGCAAGCTGCAAAGGTCCATATATGGACTTAAGCAAGCATCTCGGAGCTGGAACACTCGTTTCAATGATGTGATCAAAAAGTTTGGTTTCATCAAAAATGAAGAGGAACCATGTGTTTTCAAAAAGGGTCAGTGGGAGCGCTGTTGTCTTCCTCGTATTGTACGTGGATGACATCCTCCTTATTGGGAATGATATTCCCATGTTGACATCAGTCAAAGATGTGGTTGTCCAAGGAATTCTCCATGAAAGACCTAGGTGAAGCATCCTTTATTCTAGGAATTAAGGTCTATAGGGATAGACCGAATAGGATGCTAGGACTTTCACAGAAGATGTACATAGAGGAAGTACTAAAGAGGTTTAGTATGGAAAACTCTAAGAGGGGATTAATACCCTTCAGACATGGTATTCATCTTTCCAAGAAGATGTGCCCCAGCACACCTGAGGAAATAGAACGCATGAGCAAGATCCCTTATGCTTCTGCAATAGGGAGCCTCATGTATGCCATGCTATGTACACGACCTGATATAGCCCATGCTGTGAGTGTCACAAGCAGATATCAGTCAAATCCAGGTGAAGAACACTGGACTTCTGTGAAATGTATCCTTAAGTACTTGAGAAGAACTAAGGATATGATGTTGGTCTTTGGTAACGGAGAACTCCAAGTCCAGGGATACACAGACTCGGACTTCATGTCCGATATAGATGATCGAAAGTCGACATCTGGCAGACTGTTTGTGCTGGAAGAGTTCCAAGCAAACGGTGATACCACCTCATCCGCGATTACCTTGAGAAAGGTTACGTTGAGGTCAAGAGAGTCAACTCCACAGATAATGTGGCAGACCCACTTACAAAGCCGTTGGGCCAGCAGAAGATCGAAGCCCACCTTGAGAAGATGGGACTTAGACTTGTAGCCAATTGGCTTTAGGACAAGTGGGAGATTGTTAGATATATGTGCCCTAGAAGCCAGAATTGGCTGACACTTGTAATACACTTCTAGGGGCAAAATTATAATTTTGACTATAATTAATAAAATGGGTTATTTTCTATCACACATGTGTATTTAGTGTCTGTGATACATCCTTTGAGTTAATGGTAATGATAATTCATATTTTCAAGAGTTGAAAATTTAAGACATGAATAATCATTATTAACTCATAAACATGCTCCCGACCATAGGATCATCACGAGGATGGTGATTGATCCGGAAGGTTGGTGTACGATCGCTTCTCTTTAGTAGATGAGTCTTGAGTCTACGGTGTGGAGACACCGGAGCGAGAGTACAGGTACTCGTTAGAGAACGAGGGCACTGAGCGTGACCACCTCGAGTAGTCATTAGGAAGTCTACCTTCTCGTCAATGACTGACTCGATGCTGCAGTAGTGTGTCTGGTTCTTTGACCTGAGATGCATCGGCAGTTCACCTTGAGGGTGTTATAGTTTGACTACACCATTACTCGGTCTCCTAGCCATATGGAACCCTGAGGTGTATGTTGGCTATGAGCATGTTCATTGTAGGAACTGGATTGCATCAAGATGGGATCTATCTACCTCGGTGGTAGAGGAGCAGCCCTATGATGATCATGAGAATCAAGTCCAGAAATCCATGGCCATGGTAGAGTGAAATAATAGAAAGAGTTTCTATTTAGATTTTCACATTGGACTCGAATCGAATGATTACATCATATGACAGAGACTAGGGTTTGACGAGTTCACCTTAACCCTAATCTGATCGGGGCTCAAGATAGAAGAACTTGAATCACACAGGTAGCTGCACCAAGAGGTTCGCATTCAGCTCTGATGGGTTGCCACCATATACTGCTAGGTGTCACTGGTGGATTTTGGGAGCAATTAGAATGATTTAGATGATCGATCATTCTAGCTGTTCGAATCAGAAGAGTTCTGATCCATCGAAAGGAGTTTCGATGATGTCTATGATAGAGATCATGACATATCCCATTACCATACAGAACTGAACCTAACTGGGTCACACAAACAAGGGTTTGAATCTGGTGATCATCAATTGAACTGATCTAGTTCAATTGATCTGAATGAGATTCAATTAGGTTCAAGGAAATCGTGCTAGCACTCGATTGAACCTAACGTTCTTCTTTTACTATCATAAATAAGTTGTCCTGACTGAGCCAAAGGAGTTTGTGCTCAATCAGAGGCCTTCATATGGTCTGACTGGAGGTTGTCCAAGTCAGAATAGGTTGTCTTATTTGTAAGACATTACCTGCCATTTTTGGTCACCTGCCATTTCTTGTTCTTTGACTTTGGTCAAAAGTCTACCTTTGACTGGTCAAACGTTGACCATTGACCCTTTGACTTTTGACCACATGTCATGCACCTATTGGAGAGCTGGTGGGGGCCTGTCCCCCTGCCAGAACCTGGCAAGGAGAAGGGCGCACGCCAAGGGTGGCGTGAGCCCAAGTAGGAGGCGCCTAGGAGTCCTTGTTGGACAAGGACTCCACCTCCCTTTTGGATTCCAATCAGAGTTCTACTAAGAATCCAGTTTGACTGGTCTTAGGCACCCTCTAAGGAGGAATCCAGGGGTCTCTATTCCAACCAATCAGATTTAGATCTGATTTCACAAAGGGTTGTGATTGGTTGAGAGGAAGAGGAGTTGGATCACAAGAGGTCTATAAATAAGACCCTGCGCCCAACCCTAATTGCAAATGAAATTAGACACGCCCCAAGGCTGCCTCTCCCCTCCTTCTCCATGCCATAGTCTCTTCTCCCCTTGCTCTCCACGTCCAAAAGAGTTTTGGACTTAGGTTGGTGCGATTCAGATCAAGGAAAGGCGATCAAAAGCAAGAAGGCTGCGCTGCTGCAAAAGGACGACTGCAGATCTTCAAAAGAGTTTTGAAGATCCTCCAGATCAGATCCAGATCTAATTTTTGGAGGTGTGATAGAGAAGAAGAGGATCTCCAGATCCAACCTGAGTGGATACCGGTAGAGGCCAGGCGCTTGCATGGCTAGATCCAGAACCTTCCGCTGCAATCAGGATCATCTACAGGGTAATAGGATTACCCAAATCAGGTAAATTAAATTTGATTTAATTTATCTTGTTTTATTTTATTTATTAAAATAATAAGAATCAGATCTGAAACATATCAAGATCTGATTGAGATCAAGAGAAAATTTTTGAAATATATCTCTTGACCTGATCAGATCTGGACGAACCTGGATCAGAAAATCAGGATTTCCCTTCATCCATAAGTCCAAATTTCTTTAATTTGTTAATCCTATCTTCAGATACATGACCTAGCCTAAGGTGCCATAGATACTTTTCATTTAGACTATTCCTAGGTCGCTTAGATCCTATGGCTTTCACGTTTTGCTCGATATTAAATATAGATACATCAATATGCAACTTATAGAGATTATTAATTAAGAAATCACTTTTAATTTTATTTCTTTCAAAAAGAATAGTACAGTGGTCCTTATGAAAGCTAATTACATAACCTTCCTATGCTAAATAAAAAATATAAATAAAATTTCTACTTATTGCAAGCACATAAAAATAGTCCAGAAGTACTAAATCTAAACCAGATGGTCGTTGAAAAGGATAGATTCTCACGACCACAACAATAATTCTTGCTCTATTTTCGAGCATAGGATCATCTCACAATCCCTCAACCTCCTGCTCTCCTCAAGTTCCTACATAGAAATGCACAAGTGAGCATTAGAACCAGAGTCAAGCACCCAACTGGATGTAGAAGAAATTGTAAGATTAGATTCAATAATGAGCATACCTCCAGAAGGATCTATCTTCTTCTTATTCTTCAGGCTGGCCAGGTATAAAGGGTAGTTCTATTTTCAACGACCGTCTCTATTGCAATGAACATACTTTTCTTTGTCATGGCCTTCTTCGATTATCTCTTCTTCTTCTTCTTCCTACATTCTATCTTCTGCTTCTTCGCAGACTTCTTCTTTCCAAAAGATTTTTTTTTGAAGAAAGTCTGCTCCATAGCAAGCACTAAGTCCTTTGAACCTTTTAAAGAAAGTTCAGCAGTAACCAATATATTTATAAGTTCAGCTAAGGTACATTGCAATTTATGCATATGAAAGTTTATGATAAACTATCCATATGCATTAGTCAAAGACTGCAAGATCACATTAATTTGCAAGTCCTATCCAACTTAACACTAGCTTCTCAAGCTCTTCTAGGTCCTTGATCATCATTAGATAATGATCTTAGATTGACTATCCATCATGCATTTGAGCTTTAAAAATTTTTCTCTAAAAAATTAAAAAATATAAAATTTTTAATTTTTTATATATTTTATCTGACAAATAAAGAGATATATAACATAAAAAATATTATAAACATAAAAATATTTTTAAAATACTAAAATTTTATTATCGAATAAAATTTATTATAATATTTTTTTGAAAAAAAATATATCAAAAGTCTCCTAAATCTAAATCGTCATTGTCCTTGGGAGATGGAACATGAGCTGGAGTCAGAGCTAGAGAAGCTGGAGCTAGAATGTGTGCCAACATATCCTCAAAGCCTATGAAGGCATCTCCAAAACACGCGCTGAGCGTCAACACCATGTCTCTCACAATGCCCTCTAGATGAGATGCACGCTCCTTAGCCCGATCTGCCTATGTCGCAGCATGATCTGCCAGTGCCAACGCCACCTCAAGCTCCTCCTGACTGACAACATCGAAAGTCTGTAAAGAGACTCTCACCTCTGACCAATAGCTAGTCGGCATATGTTCAGGCCTACATCAGATCCTTCCAGAATGCTCAGGCCCTAAGATCTGAGACAGATGGTCATGGAGGCCCGAAGTATCTGAGCCCTCGTTCGCGAGCGCTTCTAACTGATTCTGTAATTATAAATGAAAATAAAATTTTATAAGAAATGCTATAATACTAATCATATATACTAATATATTTAATACTTATAAAAATCCTTTAGATCGCAATGTTAATCGACCTATCCTTCTTGTCTGTACGGCTGGATCGAAAGATCTCATTATAGTTGGGCATCACTCCATCTCTCATTAGCTATAACAATGGATCAATTTATTAAAAATATAAAAAAAATATTAATTTAATTTATCTAGTAAGATTTAGAATTTATTATCTCTCTATGCACACAACTGGCCATAGACTCACGGTCGAGAGTGTGCGTATACTCCTGGGCTGCCGATTCTCTCGATTCTAATGAAAGATAGCCTAACAAGTATTCAAATAAATAATAAATATTTAAATATAATTTTAAGCATATTGAAAAATTTAAAGTTAGTAATTTTACCTTAAACTCCTGGCTCCTCCAATGTATAACCATCCTCTCCCACTGACTCGAAGGACAGTCCTGTATCCAAGGAACAAGCTCCTCTGGAGTGTCTCATCGGTGCTCGAGCCATCCTTTATGGAGCTTGACCTTATAGCCTTGGTATAACTCTCCGATCTTCTTCAGTCGGACATCTCGAGCCCTCTCATGATCAGAAAAGTCATACCTCTTTTGCGCAAAGTTATCAAAAGTCAGTTACAAAATTATTCTAATCAAACAGTGTAAACATATAAAATGCATAAATATAATTAAGATGCACTTACCCATATCTCTTTTTACACTTAATTTCTGACAGTATCATCCATCAATCGTCAGTCTCTGGGCTCTACGGGAATAATGTCTGACCGCCTCATAAGCATACCAAAAAAGAAATGCATCTCCCATGCGGTCTCTCCTACTGGCCTCCCCTTTGGATCATACTGTACCATCATCTGATGCTAGCGATTCGACACATGTGCCATATGCATGGGACCATGAAATGTCCTATTGGATGATGCACCTATAATGAAAATACATTATGCAAATATATAAGTATACAAATACTATATAAAAAATAAATAAATAATATAATAAAAATATATACTCAGATGTCGGTGGAGTAGCATGTGTCGGAGATGTGGGTGATGGTAGAGGCTTAGATGTCGGTGGAGTACTGGATGCTATCGGTGGAGTAGATGCCGACAGTGGAGGTCCCTGAGCAGTCGATGTAGAGGTGGATGGAGTATGCTCTGACTGCTTCTTAGATGCTGAACTCCATGTAATCCATCGAGAGGCAGGGGTAAAAGCTAGATGATGTTTCGGTGCCATCGTGACTTGCAACGTTAATGAACATTAACCAATATAACATGTTGAACAATAATCAAAGATATGCCTAGGTACCATCCGTATAATTATATATAAATATACGTATGTCAAAGATTTTGTATACTAATCAATTGATGGTTCTATCACTATGCAATGCAATAAACAAAAGCAATAAGATATAAACATCCAAAAATTGTTATCCAATAAATTCTACAACGTGAATTATATTCATAAATAATTAAGGATGAGCAGCAATCGTAGATCCAATCTCTTGCGTAAACTTGGGTGTTAATCCAAAAATCTAAAAGAAGAATGAAGTAGATGATGGCGGCACCTTAGGACTTAAAGTTGAAACCTTAGAGAGACATATCAAATTCTGTTTGCACCCATCGAGTCGGCTTGCTCAAAGATTGAGCCGACTCTATGCTTGAGACATCCAGCTTGGGTCCTCCCCCAGCTGGCTCGATCTCGACCTGAGCTGGCTTGGCTGCATATTCGAGTTGGCTCGATTATGTGTCTTTTTCTATTCTTGGCTGTCTCTGACCTCCCCTCATCTTTCTGACCATCCATCTCCTACTCAATCTCCATCATCGGTGAGGGTTGGACCCCTCCCTGATTCCTCTCTCCCTCTCTTGATCTCATCCCTCGTCGGTAAGGCCGAACCCCCTCCCTCCCTCTCTCCCTCTCTCAATCTCCCTCGTCGGTGATGGCGATGAGGTTGAACCCCTCCCTCCCTCTTAGTCTCTCAATCTCCCTCGTTGGTGAGGCCGAACCCCCTCCCTCCCTCTCTCTCTCTCGATCTCCCTCATCGACGATGGCGGTGAGGCTGGACCCCCTCCCTCCCTCTCTCCCTCTCTCTTTCTTAGTTTCGAATCCCAAAATTGGGTTCGAATATTCGAGATCCATTAGGATCTAGGTCTAGTACTTCAAGTATGGACCCATTAGATATTTGGATTCGAATTCGGTACTAGTAATTAAAATTGGGTCTGAATTTGATGAAGGGAGATCCTGATTTCTTGGTTCAGATTTATTCAGATATGATTAGATCAAGAGATATATTTCAAAATTTTTTTTCTTTGATCTGTATCAAATCTAGAATGTTTTAGATCTGATTTTTATTATTTTAATAAATAAAATAAAGTAAGGATAAATTAAATCAAATTTAATTTACCTGATTTGGGTAATCCTATTACCCTATTAATTATCCTGTATGCAGCGGAAGGTTCTGGATCTAGCCATGCAAGCGCCTGGCCTCTACCAATATCTATTCGGGCTGGATCTGGAGATCCTCTTCTTTTCTATCATGTCTCCAAAAATCAGATATGGAGGATCTTCAAAACTCCTTTTGAAGATCAGCATTCGTCCTTTGCAGCAATGCAGCCTTCTTGCTTTTGATCTCCTTTCTTTGATCTGGATCGCAACAACCAAGCTCTAAAACTATTTTAGATGTGGAAAGGAGAGGGAGAAGAAGCTTTGGCATGGAGGAGGAGAGGAGAAAAGGCCTTGGGCGTGGGGAATTTTGATTCAATCATCTAATGTAATTTGAGTTGGGCACAGGGTCTTATTTATAGACTGACTGTGATCCAGCTTCTCTTCTTTCCAACCAATCACAACTCTTTGTGAAATCAGATCTAAATCTGATTGATGGGAATAGAGTCCCCTGGATTTCTCCTTAGAGGGCGCCTAAGACCAGTCAAACTAGATTCTTAGAAGAACTCTAATTGGAATCCAAAAGGGAGGTGGAGTCCTTGTCCAACAAGGACTCCAGGGCGCCTCCAACTTGGGCGCACGCCTAGGGTGGCGTGCGCCCTCCTCCTTGCTAGGTTCTGACAGGAGGACAGGCCTCCACCAGCTCTCCAATAGGTGCGTGACATGTGGTCAAAAGTCAAAGTGTCAATGGTCAATGTTTGACCAGTCAAAGGTAGACTTTTAACCAAAGTCAAAGAACAAGAAATGGCAGGTGACCAAAAATGGTAGGTAATGTCTTACAAAATAAGACAACCTTTTTTGACTTGGACAACCTCCAATCAGACCATATGAAGGCCTCTGATTGAGCACAAACTTCTTTGGCTTAGGCAAGACAACTTATTTATGATAGTAAAAGAAGAACGTTAGGTTCAATCGAGTGCTAGCACGATTTTCTTGAACCTAATTGAATCTCATTCAGATCAATTGAACTGGACCAGTTCAATTGGTGATCACCAGATTCAAACGCTTATTTGTGTGACCCAGTTAGGTTCAGTTCTATATGGTAATGGGATATGTCATGATCTCTATCATCGACATCATCAAAACTCCTTTCGATGGATCAGAACTCTTCTGATTCGAACAACTAGAATGATCGATCATCTAAATCATTCTAATTGCTCCCAAAATCCACCAGTGACACCTAGCAGTATATGGTGGCAACCCATTAGAGCTGAATGCAAACCTCTTGGTGCAGCTACCTGTGATTCAGTTCTTCTATCTTAAGCCCCGATCAGATTAGGGTTAAGGTAAACTCGTCAAACCCTAGTCTCTATCATATGATGTAATCATTCAATTTGAGTCCAATGTGAAAATATAAATAGAAACTCTTTCTATTATTTCACTCTGCCATGGCCATGGACTTCTTGGACTTGATTCTCATGATTATCATAGGGTTGCTCCTCTACCACCGAGGTAGATAGATTCCATCTTGATGCAATCCAGTTCCTACAATGAACATGTTATGGCCAACATACACCTCAGGATTCCATATGGCTAGGAAATCGAGTAATGGTGTAGTCAAACTATAACACTCTCAAGGTGAACTACCGATGCACCTCAGGTCAAAGAATCAGAAATACTACTGCGGCATCGAGTTAGTATTTGATGAGAAGGTAGACTCCCTGATGACTACTCGAGGTGGTCATGCTCAGTGTCCTCGTTCTCTAACGAGTACCTATACTCTCGCTCTGGTGTTTCCACACCGTAGACTCAAGACTCATCTACTAAAGAGAAGCGATTGTACACCAACCTTCCAGATCAATCACCATCCTCATGATGATCCTATGGTCGGAAGCATTTTATGAGTTAACAATGATTATTCATGTCTTAAATTTTTAACTCTTGAAAATATGAATTATCATTACCATTAACTCAAAGGATGTATCACAGACACTAAATACACATATGTGATAGAAAATAATCCATTTTATTCATTATAGTCAAAATTATAATTTTGCCTCTAGAAGTGTATTACAAGTATCAGCCAATTCTGAGTTCTAGGGCATATATATCTAACATCTGAATATCTAGATTTCGAGTCAAATCCGACCCATTGATAGGTCTAGTCTAGTAATTAATAATTAATACTATAAAATTAAAATAAAACTATACCTATGACTATAGAGAGGGGGTCGCATCAAAAGCTCTGAGGGCCACCGATGATGGTGCTGGAGGAAGATAATGGTGCTAGAGGTAACCTGCGAAACAATAGCAAGATAGTGGGATAGAGAGAGAAAAGAGAGAAAGAGAAAGAGAAAAAATAAAAAGAGAGAGGGAGAGGGGGCCCAGAGGAGCATCGTGATGGGAAGGCCTGAGGATGGGGAGGGCAGGGGGTGGGCAGTCAGTTACAAGAAATCGCTGCTATAGGTCGGATCTATGGCAGTGGTTATCAAAAAATGCTGTCATAGATTGGACTATGGCAGCGGTTCTTTATAACCACTACTATAGATTCTATTGCAATGGTTTCGAAAATCGTTGCTATAGTATGCACTGCCGTAGGTTCTTTTTGTAGTAGTGTTACGCTTGGTCTTCATCGAGATATTAAAATTATCATTCATCATGTGATGATTAGGTCACACTCTCGGGACAACGATCAGGTAAGTCAGAGCTTTCCTCGGGCCTGGTCATCATTCATTTGTTGCATCGAACTCTATCATATTAATGGTTGGACCTAACCAGGACTTTCAGTGGAGGTGCCTTATGCCTAATGAAGAGGTGCCTGGGGTAAAATTTAATTACTAAAAATTATTTTAAAAAATAATTGATTGAGAACCTACCCATAGGTGCACATGGGTCAGCCAGAGCTTTCCAAGGGCTTGCATGCAATCTATGTGGATTCTAATACCTACTAAAAAATTGAAGTAATTTTTTGAATTAGGGATAGAGGCTACCAATTCGTACAAAATAGCGAAAGAACCTTTAGACTAAAGTCCAAGTCTCTTGGCTTAAAATAATTTATATACTTTAGGTCATTGTTCTCTTTTCTTCAGATTAAGGCTAAATCCTAATTGCTCCATTCACTATCAGACAGTAATTAACATATGGGATCCAACTTCGATAATTAGTATAGAAAGTTGAATTTGGTTTAGCAGTATAAATAGGTTCGTGCTGGGGCTTCTAAGTCTAGTGAAAATAAAATATCTAAGGTTAACCCAAATCGGGTAGAATGCTTCTAATATAAGAAGCAGGATCATAAGAAGAAGAATTGTCTTGCTTTCCTTGACCTCAACAGGCTAAACAAGAGAAAAGAATAAGGGGTTGCTCATCATGCAAGGATGTTATATGATAACACCTTGTAATTTCTCTATTTGCAATTCTACTAACAAAGTATTGGATACCGGTAGTCTTATGCAATTTATTGCAAGGACTATAAGTAAGTAGAAAGTTTGAAAATAGTGAGAGATTCCTGAGTGTACCTAGGATGAAAGTTCTGTTTCAATCCTAGCTTTAGGAATCATCATGCTAATTTTCAAAATAAATATTGTCATTTAAAGTGACTATCACTATTGTCTATTATTTGTGATGAATATGATCTTTGTTGGACTTTTGGCCAAAGATGATCATCATTTATTAATAAAAGAAGATTATCATGATATCATTATGAATAATATTATAATAATATATGGATAATATAGAAATGATATATACACAGCCTGTTAAGTATTATGTACATATTTAATAAATATCCAAGTTAGATAACATCAAGGATATTAATATTTTATTATGATTGTAGACGACCTATCTAGATATGGGTATATCTAGTCTGAATCATTTGAAATATTCAAATGATTCCATCATGAAGTAGAAAAATAAATTAAAAAAAGTTTTAAGACTCTTCGATCAGATTGATGAGACAAATACTTATCCAGTGAGTTTTTGACATATCTATAAGAGAATGAAATTATCTCGTAATGGACTCCTCTCAAAATAATACAGGTTATTGGTATATCAAAAAGAAAAAATCAAACTTTGTTAGATATTGTTTGATTCATGATGGGGTTTACTAGTCTGCCTGTTTTACTTTAGGATTATATTCTTGAAACTATTTATTTTACTCTAAAAATTATTTCAATTAAATTTATCGTAAAGACTCCATATGAGATATGGACTAGATATAGATCTAGACTTTCTCACCTTCAGGTTTGAGATTGTCTGGCCTACGTCAAATGTTTGCACACAAATAAACTTGAAGTCTGGTCTCGTAGGTGTATGTTTATAGAATACCCCAAAAAAACTAGGGGTTATTAGTTCTACCATGCTGAAGAATAAAAGTTGTTTATCGGCAATAGGGCATTTTTTTTAGAAAAAAAGTTTCTTAGAGAAGAAACTAATGCTACTAAAGTTGAACCTAAGAAACTTCAATTGGTAGAAAGAACTGACACAATCTAATAAATCTATAGAACTGAATTTGATTAGATCAAACCTGGACCCCATGAAAGTGGCACCATTAAGAAGATCTAGTAGAGTACTGCATTAGCTGGATAGATACTTCTATATCTAGATCTAGGATGGTGATCCTATTGGGCTCAATGAGAATAATGAGGATCCGATTATCTATATGGATGCCATGCAGAGGTTTAACTCTGAAAAGTGGCTTGGAGCCACGAAATTCCAATTAAAGTCCATGATGATCAATAGTGTGTGGATACTAGTTGATCCACTTGAAGGGATAAAATCTATGCATTATATGCAAATGAATTTTCAAAAGGATCGGAGTAGTGCAAACGGGAAGGTAGAGACCTGAAGGGAAACGAAAAAAAGGATGGAGGAGAAATAAATTTCCAAATATGTTCCTAAAAACTTTTACGAAAAAATTTTTAATTATTAAAAAAAATAAATATTTTGTGGCAAACATCTTCGCTGGTAAAGTAGAAGATTTTTGAAATCTTTTATGCGGCGACCAAAATTTCATCATAAAAAGCAAAAAAAAATTTTGTGATGAAATTTTTCATCAAAAAAGATTGACGTCTAAAAAAAAATGGCAAAAAATATTTTGTGGCAATATTTTACGGTGAAGAAATAAAATCACCGCAAAAGAAATCATTCATACATCTTTTATGGTGATATTTTATATCACCAAAAAATATTAATTTTTTATAATAAATTTTCTATCATCGTAAAATATTTTATCGCTAAACATTATTTTTTTAGTAGCATCTTGTCGGAGTCGAGGTGAATCCCTTTAAGAGGAAGACATGGCTCAAATATTGAAATCTCTATATTTTTTTAAAGAGACAAAGTGGAGAGAAATATTATATTGCTCAAAAAAAAAATTAATGATCAACATCATCATGAGTCATGTCTAGGTGTCTTAATAGGAGTTAATTATGATCAGATATTATAAATTTTTAACGAGGAATGAGTCAGGATCCGATAAACCTGCATGGATATTAAAGCGAGTCTAAGTCTTTCTGAAAAGATCATATCAAGTTCATGATGGGGTTCATGGATCAAATAGAGAGAGAGAAAGAGAATGGATGGAGAGAGAAATCCTAGAGAGATAAGGAGAGAGAGAGAGAGAACCATTCTCTCATCTTATCTTATCTTTTCTTTTCTTTTCTTCTCTTCTCTTCTTCTTCTTTTTCTTGGCCAAAACAGAGCAGGGGCATGGGTGGAGGTTGGTGCTCCTGTGGAGTGTGGCATCACAGTCGAAGGACCAACAACGATAGCCGACGAGATGTAGCTGGTAATGATGGAGCAAAGAACGACCGACGATAATGGCTGCCGGTCAAGAGAAAGCATGAAAATGAGGGATCTTTTTTAAGATTGATTTTCGGCAAAGCCGGTGGCCGGTGGCGAGACTGGAGCTATAGGAAGATGAGGAAGAGAAAGGGAAGGAAGGATCGTGGCCTTATCTTGGTTCCGATGGCATCTTTGGTCTTAATTTTCGATGGGCACGGTGAAGGCATCAATGGCTTCAACAGGAGAAATCAAGAAAAAGAAAGAGGGAGGAAGGCCGGTGTTCATCATGGATTGCTAGGATAGGGAGAGAAACATTTATAGGGTGGAGGAGAGGCCGAATCCTCCCTAAAATCAGTTTCATCTTCGGTGTAGTCTTCTTCGTTGCATGTACACCTTTATACAGATTTGAAGTTGTGTATATATTGGAAGACAAATGGCTAGAGGGTGGTTGCAGCAAGGGAGAAACTAATGGGTGATAATTGGTGCTATCAGGAAAGATTGAAGAGGTGGCCTAGGTGCTAAAAATAGGGATTTGGACCATAAAAGGACTTTTCATCATCCTTAGTATTTGACTCTGATTAGAGCCAATGTTGTCCCTCTGGGTGGGAGAGGATTCTTATTTGACTTTAATGGCTTTAATGTGCTTCACCATCATCATGGCCCATCTAGAGTTGATTATCAAGAGGCGAGTGAATATGGCAGGTTAGAAGTTCTCTAGCTCTAACAAGGGCAAATAGTTTGCTATTGACTCCACTTCTTCTTTGCCCTAGAGATCCTTAAACAAAGTATGGAACGATCTACTTATTAAGCCCCAACAATTAGGGCTCCATTCCTCATTTTGGTCTTAACTCCAGGCATCGATCATCAATCTTTAAAAGCTCGGTGTCGGTGTAGGATGTAGGTCCATTCCTTCCTTCCTAGAGAAAGAGGACCTTTCCACTTGAAAAGGGGCCTATTTTTGCTATGTGGACTTTGGCCACTATAGGCATGCGGGAGTGCCGTAGTAGCTTAGTTTGTTTCATTCGCAAAGGTATGGGCTATTCCTCTAGAATCTACTGCTCAAAGACGATTATGGATGGTGGGGGTGAAGTGTACCTCTTAGGTCATCCTAAATCAACCTTGGTGTTCTTGCTTACTAAATAGAAGCAAGTTTAGCACAATCAAGACATGTCCAGAGCAATGTTTTGAGTGTCACCACCTCTAGAAGCAAGATTGAGCTCTAGGTCCTTATCGCGTATCCCTGGCATTGAGGAGGTTCCAACCTAGATTGATATGATTCCTATAGGCTCCAACATTTTTCTGGTCCTCTTCCCTTCTAGATCTCTCTTATTCCATGCCTTTCATCAAGGATCCATGAGGGACCGCTTTTTCAGATTTTTTGTAAAATTGTGGTCATATAGAGATGAAACTATGTTGCATAATCTGTAGATCGGGATACATTTGGACCTCTTCAGCCTTCCATTGCATGCTTCGGATGCAGATTCTATATATTTGGAGGATCATTTAGGTTCCACCAACCACCCTGACCAAGGTTCATATGGTATGAAGTCTGATTATCTTTCGAGAAGTGAAGATGGTGCTGCCATGATCCATTGGATGGGGTGAAAATGGTATTGGCAAATTCAAAGCTTGCTTCATTACCAAAGCAATCCCATCCACCTATGAGTCTCCTTTTCAATTTAATACAAGATTGTTGTAGAGAATCAAGGCTAGCAACATCAAGAGTAATGAGGCTTTTCTTGAGGAAAATACTATAGAAAATGTTACCTTTCAACTCTTTATAATAGTATTCTTAATCATCAAAATATCTTTGTGATCTCTATTCAGACTAGGCGTGTGCACAGTTTGGTTTGAATTGGTTTAGAATCAATCTTCAGGGCAAATCAAGTTGAATCAAAAATTGAAATTGAAACCGAAATTAAACCAATCACATAGAAAAATTGGTTCAAACCAATCCAAAAATGTCAGTTCAGTCCGATTCATTTTTTCAAGTTATAGGTTATTAAGTGCTTGTAAAATGGGCAGCTTATAGAATAAGCTAAATAGATTGTTATCTATTTTAAATTCTAATCATACTAAACAGATAGCCTTTGGGATGGGCTAAATGGGCAGCTTATGAATAGGCTAAATGAGATAGGACTACGAGATTCTTTGTGACAATATAGTAGCTTATAGTTTATCATTTATCTACATGCGCACGCGCGAACGCATACAGACCGTTTTGATGTAAATCAGATTTTTCAAAATTTAAATCAAAATTGAACTAATTTTTTTAGTTTCTAAAATTTTTAAATTGAAGCCGAACCAAATTTGAAAAAATCCAACCCAAATTGAACCAAAATTAGTGATTACTTAGCGGTTTGGATCAGTTTTGCGATTTAACTAGTTTGGTTTCACACCTCTAGTGGAGACTAACCAAAGGGTATTTCACATTTTCATTTAAAGTGCTATGTGGCATCTAATGATGTAGGCTTTAATGTCAAAGACCTTCAATACTATCCTAGAGTTGCTTGAATTCATTTATGGTATATAGAATGCTGAGCATCACAGGTCCCTTTGTTGCTTTATGGGTTGGCTTCTTTGGAATGTCAGGAACCAAAAGGATCTTTCAATCATCTCAATTTCTACTTGATCAAATTGGAAACATGGCTCATCGGCTAATGCTAGAATTTTTTGAAACAGCCACAATGCTAATTTAACCGGTTCTTCATGGCATTGGGGGATCCGTAGCATAGTGAGATCATCTACTTCGACACCAATCCTTGTCTCTTAGGTACCCCCTATCATGCCCCAAACGGAATACATGGTTCGGCTATGCAACATGGCCGCATGGATCCTAGAATGATGCCTTAGAGACTATGTAAGGCCTTAAGATCCGATAGAACCTCAATATCTATAAATTATAATGATCTAATTCATAACATTAATTAGTAAAACTTGCATATTTACAAATTCAATTCCTTTCAACTGATCAGAAATCAATGACGCTCTGTCTATTTATTCATTTACTCATAAACCCAAGACAGCAACTCTGAAAAGAAAAAGAAAAATGGAGGAGGATGAGCTTTACAACCTAGTAAAAATTTCATCACACACATACACCAATATAATAATATAACTCAAAAATAATGAATGAGTAATAACAAAAAGAAGTCATAAATCACAAAATTTCATATTAGGCATGCAATATAACTCAACAAATATATGATATATATATATATATATATATATCATGAATCATGTATTATCACAATTCTATTATAAATGTCACATGTATGTTTATATAACCCATCATTTATGTTTTATTAATATTTTTTTAGGTCAATCATTATCTTTCATTTTGGACTAATCATGGTCACACTTCAGCTCGTGAATGGCGAACCATAAATCATGCTTAGTCCGTGGTGGCAATCTATAATAATCATGCTTCAATCTTCAGTGGCAAAATAAAATATATCCACGCTTCAGCCTATGGTGATAAATTAAACCAAGATGTCATAATTTGGCCCATGATTGTAATCCAATACGTTATGATTTAGCCTATGACCAACAATCTATATCATGATTAGTCCAAATCTCCTTACATATTTAAGAGTTCTTTCAATAACTTGTATTACATTTCTTGTTCAATTTCAAATTATCAAATATCATATTTTCAATAATTAAAATTGTCAACATATGATACACATATGATATGGAATCATATATCCAAATAAAACTAAAATCATTATGTATTGTACCAAAATATACATATATACAGATGGTCATATAAAGAGAGATTCTTATCTCTACCAATTTTAGGCTCAAGTATAGCTATTGATCAACCCTTCGATCCATAAACTCCATATCAAGATATTTCTATTCGACACCTTGTATAAATAATTGCACCTCTACATAATCAATATCAAATATAAAAATCATAGATGATCATGGATGTAAAACATCATGGTAAACGATCCTAATAATATAGGTCAAAAACTCCTTATAGGATTAACTAGTTAGTTTGAGCGTATCTAGACATCTAGATCCTCCACTAACCTATAGGATTTCTATAGAAAGAGATCTATAAAGAGAGAGAATCAATCTAAAAAGATAAAGTAGAGAAAAATTGGAGAGAGAAGATAGAGAGAGGAGAGAGGGAAGAGAGAAAAAACTCTCTCCTTTCTTCTTCTTTTTTCTTTTCTTTCCTTTCCTTTCCTTTCCTTTCCTTTCCTTTTCTTTTTCTTTTTCTTTTCCTTCTCTTTCTCTAGTTTTTTTTTTTCTTTCTTCTTATTCATGGAAACAGGGGAGGGAAAAGGGACCTAGGCCAATTGTCCCCACGGCAATGACCCCATGGTGCCGATGGTGGCGGCTCCAACCTATGGCAATCCGAGAGTGGCTACGTCTGGCAAGGCAACTTGCTTGACAGAAGAAAAAGAAGAAGACAAGAGCAGGAAAAGCCCTACTCATGGAATTTGGCCACTATCTACCGACAGCAATGCTCGTAGCACCCAAAAAAAAAGAAAAAAAAAGAGAGGGTTTAATGGTCATACCTCATCTTTGGCAAAGTTTTGGTCATCTTTCCCAATGAAAGTAGTGGTAACTTACAAAAATATGCGATAGAAATCCAAAGAGATCCATGGATTTCACCAGTGATTGATCAGGGATTGGGTCATTAAGCTAGGAAGAAGAGGGTCGGCCTATTTATAGCTAAGATCTAGAGCTCCATTGAGCCCTAGACCTCCCAATCCTTGCCGAACTTAGGGAGAGGAGTCTGACTCCCATCAAGAGTCCTCCTCTTCCAATTTTCTGATTTTTCTTCTTTAAGATTCATGCAATAAAATTAAAAAGTTATGGATCCTTACATTCTCCTTCTTTAAAATAATTTCATCCTCGAAATTATCATATTTTGGGCTCAAAATTTGAAAGTACTTAATCCTTCATGTCATCCTTGAACTACTTGATAATCTCCCTCTCAAAAGGCTTGCTTCACAAAATCTCGATTTAAAAAAAAATTTATGTGATATTTTAAAACTAGATTCTTTCATCCACAATACATATCAATTTATCTTATTCTCTTTCAAATGAACATGATAACTATCATAAATTTATAAATAAAAATATTAAATAATATAATATTTAATATTTATTTAAAAGAATTGATGCTTTTATTAATGTTTTTGCAGGAAAGAAGCCTACCAATGCAAAAAGTTTGATTTATGGGTTCAAATGAATTAAGATTTACGTAAATCGGAGCTAAAATAAAAAAAAGATATAGAGATCAAAATTTTTAATGAAGAAAAAAATATAAATTAAACTAGACCCGTTTAGCCCAACTGGCCGATATAGCAAACTCGACCTAACCGACTGCGATCTAGCAAAACTAGTCCATCAGTGCCTGCAGCCCGCCTTCGGCCCAACCAATGCAAGCCCACGTGCAAAGCAAGCTCGCAACCTAGCTCCCACCAACCCTAACGTCATCCTGACATTAGAAAACCACACGGTCCATGATGGACCGATGGCTGACTCAGTAGGCATGGACCCTTAAAGGGTTCATAAATTTTTTTATGCAGCATTGGAGGATAATTCCATCATTTTGATTGACGTGGTGCATGATGGTTTATTGCAGTCTTCATCGCACCAAGTCTACATGCGGTCTACGAAGCCAGGCAGTGTTTAATTACATGATCCAATGGTAGATGTCATCCCCAGTCGGCATCCGACGATCAGGACTCATTTTGATTTTGAACAGGATTTCTTCAATGATTTAGGCACGATCCGATGGTGATTAATCATCTAATCAAACGATCTGATGGTCAAAAATCAATCTGGGCGATGATCAAAAGTTAGGTGATGGATTTTTGATAGATTTCAGATCTTTGATCAGCGATCCAATGGTTAGGAACCTCCAAATCCATTAAATTTGATCCAGACTCTGATTTGACTTCAACAAGGACTCACAAACTTCGTTTTTCCTCTATTTAAAGCCCTATTATGCCAAGGACCAGGAGACCCTCCCCTTAGAGGGAATCAGCCCAAAATAGAGCCTCCTCCCTCTCTTCTTCTCCTCTCTTCTCTTTTTCCTTTCTTTCTTCTTTCTTTTTCTTTTCTTTTTGTTTATTTGGGAGAATTCAAAGATGCTAAAAGCTAGCAGATTATCAATCATGTCAGGCTAGAGGTCTCTTATCCAGGAAAGTAAAAAAAGTCTTTCAATCATGAGAGTTTATAATTTGAACTCTATTTATCTTTCTATTGGATAATAAAATTTTTTTATCTTTTACATGCCTTTCTTATTTATACTTTAATATTTATTTTTCTTATAATTTATACCTAAGGAGACATATCGTAATTGTAGATAGATACAGTCTATGCTCATATAAGGATGAATTATAAGAATTAATCAAAATTATATTTATGTTCTTTGATTGCATGATCTAAATAGTCTATATCTGTGAGTTGGATCATGATCATGTTAGATATAGTCCATGCTCGGTAGAATATGTTATGTTAGAATCAGATCAAGAGAACATACATTTTATAAGATTGCATATTGATAATAAAAAAATTACATGAATCAATTATAAACTTGAATATTAGAAGATAGAATTAAAATCCTAGATAATTTTTCTTCTTTAATTAATTTTAAAATCTTAATTAATTATTATTTTACTATCTTTTATTTTAATTTGCTAAAATTTTAGTTAATTCTCTTAATTTACTTAATTAAATTTTTACTTTAAAAATTAATTTAAAATTTTATTTTTTAATTAAATTAAATATAACTCAGCCTTCAATCTTTGAGTGTTGATCTCATGATTGATTTTGATGATTATCAAACTTTGAGTATATCATGTATCTAATCATGTATTTCAAGAATATATATAGAATTTTTTAAATATCCAAAATGAAAAATTTATCTTAAGAATAAATTCTCTTAAGATGCCATGCCAAAATACTTAAAAGAATAAATTCACATATGTTGAATGGCTTTGTATGAAAAAAGTAAGATTGGAAGAAGAAAAATAAAATTGAAAGAAGCAACTATATTTAGAAGAGATTGGGGCTAAGAAATTCAAGTTTGGAAGGTCAAATAATGAAAAAAAATGAAGCCAAAAATTTTAAAGCCATCTCCAAAAAATTTAGAGTTATCTCTAGAAAATTTGGAGGGTTCTCTAGAAAATTCAAAATCATCTCCAAGTTGTTTGGCATGCTTGCACAATACCTTGGCATAGGTTCGAGAGGACTCGAAATCAGCTCGAGTCATCTGCATCTTAGGAGATAGAAACCTCATTTCTGTGAACTGAGATGTCACCAAATTTTTGAGACATCATCAAAATTTTTAAGACTTTTCAAAGTAAAATCGAGACATCTTCAAAAGAAAAAAAATAGAGAAGTCTCCAAATGCATGACAAGCCTTCAACGGCTAGTTTTTGCACTCTTTCTAATGGCTCTTTTTTTATTCCAATGGCTAAAACTCACTCTCCAACCATCTCTGAGAATATTTAAAGGTGGAGAATCAATTAAAAAAATAAAATTAAGAAATTTAAAGAGAGAATCATTCACTTTTGGTGAGAAATATTGAATATCAAAAAAAAAAAAAAAAAAAAAAAGTTATGCACAGATTTTAGCTAGCCTTTAAAGTAATCTTCTCCAATATCTTTCACATCCTCATAAGTACAAATTGAAAAAAAAAAAAAATCAAGCTTCAAATGACCACATTATCAGCTTCTTCTTTGGGATTTAAAGAGTTTTAACTCTATTTTTACTTTTATGCTGAAATTCTATACTTGTATTTTTATTTCTTTTGCAAATTTCTTTGAGAGAAAAAAATTTTTGGAATTAGGCACGTCCAAGCCCAAAATTGGACTTGTTAGGTTTAGTTTGGTAAATCCAAAAAATCAACTAGGTTGTTAGTGAGCCTGAAAAATTATCAGTATAAGATTTTTGTTGGTGATCCCAAAAAATTAACTGGATTTATTTATGAGATCAAGAAAAATAAATATACTATAATCAAGGATGGATTATAATAAAAATCACAAAAAAAGCTTGAAAGTGAATGTAGGTGTGGATTGCACCAAATAAACTATAAAATTTTGTGTTTGTATTGTACTTTTTTCTTCTATCTCTTTGCATACTTTGCATGCTTTTAATTCTTTTTTTATTTTTATATTTTAGTTTTGTTATCTTAATTCCACTACTATACTATTACTTTTAATTTCACTGCTATACTATTGCTTACATTCCACAATCACTAAAGATAGCACAAATTGAAGCATATATTATTTGAAAAATAAATTTGATTAAAATTTTAAAAGAATCTAATTCAGCCCTCCCTTCCTTTTTGGGTTGCCATTTTTGGGCAACAATTGGTATCAGAGCAGGTGTTCTAATATTTGATTATTGACCTAGTGGTCAAAGGGCGAAAGATCAATGGCAACCAAAATAAAATTTTTACTTAATGAAGGTTATTCTATTGATCGACCCCTAATATTTAATGGATTAAATTATAGTTATTAAAAAGCATGAATGCATATCTTCATACAAGCACACGATTATAACTTATAAAAGATTATAATCGATGGCTCACACACTCTCAAAGCATTGCTTGAGCATAATAAAGAAATAAACCAACTAAATGCTAAAGCTTTAAATATGCTTTATTATTCATTAGATATAAATAAGTTCAATATAATTTCTTCTTGTATTTCAGTAAAATAAATTTGAGAGAAATTAAAAATAACTTATGAAAGAGCAAATCAAAAAGAAGAACCATGCTTCCAAAAGGATAAGCAAGCTCACTCAAGCATATGCCTCATAGCTTATAAGGATGAAAAGAAAAAAAAAAGAAAGAAACAAAAGAAAAAGAAAACATGGATTAAGGAGGAGCAAACCAAAGAAGCAATAAATAAGAAAGTAGAAGAAAGAATTATAAATCCTTGCCTCATAGCCAAAGACAATGAGATAAATCTTGAGAATTCTTTCAATTTTACTTTCAATAAGTTGTTTGAAGCCTTCAATAATTTAATGAATAAATTTAAAAAATTAAGGCTTAAAAATAAAGGACTCAAAAAGTCTAATCTTTTTTTAACTAATAAAAAAAATAAATTATTAATTAAAAAAAGATATTTTAAAAAAAAATAATATTTTAACTAAAAAAAAAGAAGAACTTCTTAAATCTGAAAAATCTTTAGTTGAAGAAAATATTAAGCTAAAAATAAAATTTAAAAAATCAAAATTTTATATTGAAGCAAAAAAACTTGTTGAAAGAAAAGAAGTCTCTTTTGGAAGAAAATACCAATATAAGAAAAGAGATTGAAAGATTGAAGTCAATGCTTAGCAAGTTTACAATTGGATCTCAAAAGCTTCAATCTATTTTAATCAATCAAAAAGCTATTTTCGATAAAGGTGGAATTAGATTTAATCACTTAAAAAAATAGAAATATGTTAAGAATATATTTACAAAAGCTTATTCTGAAAATAACTCTATAGTTTGCTTTAAATGCAATAAAGTTGGCCACAAAATTTTTGAATGTAATACTAAAATAATTGATCATACTTTGATTAAGCAAATATGAATTTCAAAAGGAACCATGTGCTCTAACATCCATAGATCCAAGATAACGTGGGTATCAAAGATCAGTAAATAATTTTGTAGGTACACCAAGGATCCAATGGAATGAAAAGAGAAAAATATTATGAATGGATGCCTTGGGAATGAAATTGAATAGATGATGATATTTGATAAAATCTAAACTTTTCTTATATCATGCCATCATTATTTGCTAAATATATTTTGATTATTAATTAACATAATTATTGAGTATGTTTGATTGATTTTGATAATTTATCATTGCTTATAATGATCATACTCCATGACTTGAATGTTTTGACGTATTGCTTAAAACTAGTATATCATTTTGATTGTTTGTTTTTAAGCTTATATTTTTATCCTAAATTCAGCATGCTTATTTAATCCTTTGTATCACATTATCATTTCTTGAAAAGCTTAAAATGAAATAAGCATGATTATATAAGGATCTTTTTTATTATAAAACTAACAAATTGAATTAATTTTTGACATTCTCACATAAGATGCTTAAATGTTGAAATATTCTAAAAAAATTGCATGACCTAAGTACTTGAATATAAGACATTCAATCATAAAAGATCAAGTGCTTGAAGTGTTAATTTGTATTGCATCTTAGTTTTATCTTAAGAATTTAAAATTTTTTAGTTGAACCAAATTCCATAGTACCATTATCTAGATTCTTCTTGATTTGATCATACTTGATTTGTTTGATTATCATACCTCTAATTGATTGATTTTTTATCCTCCAAATTAATTTCAATATCTTTCTTGATCATCAATTTGATTGCTTTTTTTTAATCTTAAAAGAGAATAAAAATTTATATTTTATTCTAATTAATTAATTTTAAAAATTAAATTTTAAAAAAATAGTCTTCTTGAATCTTTTGAAGTTGATATCAAGCAAGATATTTTGAGAAAGCTGTTATTTATTTTTAAAGCTAAATATTTAAAGAAAATTTTAGTTTTAATTATTTGTTATCGAACAACTTATATTTGTAATGTATTTGATTGATTTATCTTTTTTAAAAAAAATATTTTTATTTCAAATCTAGTTTTGCACCGCTATAATTTTTGATGTAATATTATTTAAGATAAATTTAAAAATACATAACTTTTTTGAACCTAATTGCTTGATATTTTTTAAGAAAATGAAGAGATGATCTTTTTGAAGAATTACTAAATTTTTTTTTTATGATTTGTCTTGACTAATTTGCTAATACCAATTCAAATTGATTTATCATTCTAAATCCTCAAAACTATTTGATTTGAATCAATTCATCTTTATCAATTCAAAACTAAAATTATTGGAATCAAGCTGAATTTATAAAATGATCTTTAAATAATATTGAACTATCAAGAAAATCATGATTTGATCTAAATTTTAGTTTAATTAGTATCAAGAAAATTTTTTAAAGAAATGACATCTAGTTTGATTTTCAAAAATTGGTATCACTAAAATTTATACTTTTGAATTTTATTTAATTTTTAACATGGCTTTATTTACAAAAGTAAGAGGGAAAAAATATTAAAAAATGATCATTTAATTGAAAAGGCCTTTAAAATTGAAAATATCTTTCAAATTTAGAAAATCTAAATTTAGTGGTTAATTCATATTAAATGTGCTTGATTTAAAAGAAAAAGGGAGAAAAAAGTTGAAAGATAAAATCATCTAGCAATAATTATGAAAAATAGGGAGAGATAATATTATTAAAATATTAAAAAAATGATGAATTCTTGGTATCTCTAAAATAAGGAAAGAAATGCTTTTTTATCTTGATTTGATTAAAAATTTTGACTAATTTATATTGAGATAAATAAATTTTGATCTTAAATGGAGCTTTCTCAATCAATTACTTTTTGACCTTCTTAAATGGAGCTTTTATGTGATTATCTAATTTAATTTACATGATTTGATTGCTCTATCTTATTTTTAGATAATTAGTTGAAATTAAATTAAATTTAAAAATATATTCTTACTCTAAAAAATAAATTTTTAAACTTAACCTTAAAATTTATTTAAAAATTTAAATTTGATGCTAAATTTCTGATGTGCATTACAAAATTCTTATGAATTATTTATATTAAAAAAATTTTTAGTCAAACAATGAATTTAAAAATATGACTATCATTTTTTTATATTATTTATTTTATTTTGCTCGATACATACTCGATACATATCTTTTTCAAAATTAATTGACTAAAATTTTTTTTAAAAAAAAGATTGAATATTATAGTACATATTATGCTTAATTTTATATTTAAATTTTTTGAAAAGCTCTATTCCTCTTAAAGCTTAAAAATGCATATATGAAAAATTTGATTAAAGATCATATTCATTCAAAAAGGAGAAGAGCCTTCTAAATTAAAATGAATATTTGAAACTTATTTTGAGTCAAAAAATAAATTTCAAAAGAAAGATGATTCATTTAAATTAATTTTATGAATTTGATATATCTCTCAATTCAATGCTTTGATGTTGATTTTAATAATTTCTTGTTTCTTCCCATTAGCTTTTTGATATTGTCATAAAGGGGGAGAATTATGTTAAGTATATGCTTGAATGATTGATGCTTAAGAAACTCAAATTTTTTATGCTTGAAATCTTGATACTCATTGATTAGAATTGAAACATCATTTTGATATGAGTATATAAAATATATATATTATAATGGTGTGCAATAAATTAAAAGCTCCTTAAGAATTTTTTTATAAAGTTTAATTCATTATTCTTATTTGGATTCATATTAGTTTCTTTTGGCATATACTCAAAGTTTTTTCATCATCAAAAAAGGAGAGATTGTTGATCCCATGATTAATTTTGATAATTACCAAACTTTGAGTATATTATGTATCTAATCACATGTTTCAAGAATGTATGTAGGATTTTTCAAGTATCCAAAATGAAGAATTTATCTTAAGAATAAATTCTCTCAAGATGCCATGCCAAAGTACTTAAGAAAATAAATTCATACATATTTAGATGGCTTGGTATAAAGAAAATAAGATTGGAAGAAGAGAAAATAAAATTGAAAGAAGCAATTATATTTAGAAGAGATTGGTACCAAGAAAATCAAGTTTGGAAGGTCAAACAATGAAGAAAAATAAAGCTAAAAATTTTAGAACCATCTCCAAAAAATTTAGAGTCATCTCCAAAAAATTTGGAGGCTTCTACAGAAAATTTAGAGTTATCTCCAAGCTATTTGGTATGCCTGCACAATACCTTGGTACAGATTCAAGAGGACTAAAAATTAGCTTGAGTCATATCCATCTCAGAAGATAGAAATCTCATTTCTGTGAACTAAGACCAAGACGTCTACAAAATTTTCGAGACTTTTTGAAGTAAAACCAAGATGTCTCCAAAAAAAAAGGAGAAGTCTCCAAATGCATGGTAGCCTTCAAGAGTTAGTTTATGCACCCTTTCCAACGGCTCTTTTTTAGTTTCAATGGCTATGTCAGAGCTTCCAACGACTATAACTCACTCTCCAACCATCTCTAAGGGTATTTAAAGGTAGAGAATTAATCAAAAAGTAAGATTAAGAGATTTAAAGAGAGAATCTTTTACTTTTGATGAGGAATATTGAATATCCAAAAAGAAAGTTAAAAGAAAAAAAAGTTATGCATAGATTTTAGCTAGCCTTAAAAATAATCTTCTCCAACATCTTCTACATCCTCTCAAGTATAAATTGAAGAAAAGCTAAGCTTCAAACAAGCATAACATCAACTTTTTCTTTAGGATTTAAAGAGTTTCAACTATATTTTTACTTTTATATTGAAATTCTGTACATGTATTTTTTTTTACAAGTTTTTTTAGAGAAAAGAAACTTGGGGATTAGGCCCGTCCAAGCTCAGAATTGGACTTGTTAGATTTTGGTTGGTAAGCCTAGAAAACCAACTAAGTTGTTGGTGAGCTTGGAAAATTATCGATATAAGATTTTGGTAGGTGATCCTAGAAAACCAATTGGATTTGTTTGTGAGCCCGAAAAAATAAACCTACTGTAATCAAGGATGGATTATAGTAAAAAACCCAAGAAAAGCTTAGGAAGTGGATGTAGGTGTGGGTTACACCAAACTACTATAAAACTTTATATATTTATGTTGTGCTTTTTTCTTCTATCCCTTTGCATACTTTGTATACTTTTAATTTTTGCTTTACTTTTATATTTTAGTTTTGTTATCTTAATTTTGCTGCTACACTATTGCTTATATTCCACAATCATTAAAGATAGCATAAATTGAAGCATATATTGTTTGAAAAGTAAAATTGATTGAATTTTTAAAAGAACCCAATTTACCCCCCTCCCCCTTTTAGATTGCTACCTCTGGGCAACACCGAGAACATCGACACATGACTCACCACTATCCTAATTAATAGTAAGATCAATTTTAATTTTTATTTTTTGCTATAATAATAAGCAATCAAATTTTTGACGCCATTACCGAGGATTATAGCACGATTGCTTTCAATTAAAATTTAAAAAAAAAATTAATAATTAAAAAATAAAAAATACATTTTTTATTTTATTTAGTTATTACTGTCTTTCATAACTAATTTCTTGCTTTTATATTAATTTACTACTTCATATAGTTTAGATTAATTTATTATTTAATCACTTGAATTTACTTTATTTTGCAAAACTAGATAATCAAAAACTTAAAATATATCTACAAAAAGATAAAATCATAAATCCTAAAAAATCACTGACATCTCATAATACTTAATTAATCCAGCATAACCATAAAGTATAATATAAAATTAACTTTTAACATGTTTGAACAACTTGCTTTCTTTGCATTGCATCTTTCATAAAGTACTTTAAGGGCATAACCCATTAAATAAGATAACGATAAGGATTTGATCATCCTTTCTTAGCCCATAAACCACCACCCTTCATATTATATTGACCTAAGCTTTTAATTTAAAATTAATTAGACATTGGTCCTAGGATATTCGAGCTCATTAGGATAAGAAAATCCTAGAGTTGGACTGGATTTAGATTGATTAATTATTCGGTGTCTAAGGCAAATGATTTAAGAAGATGGTTTTCAATTGGTTCTATTGTCTGACCTGAACAACTCATTTAGTGTCTAAGAAAAGCAACAAGTAGGAAACCTTCCACATTTTATACTTACCTGGCTGAGTCAATTAGCTAATTTTGGGCTTAAAGTGCTCGAAAGTGATCTTGGAACAATTAAGAGCTGTCTAGATCAAGGTTAACTTTAGGATAGAGAGTCCATGGCTTAACTTGATTATAATTAACACCAAATTCAAACCTAATTAAAGCACTCTTCTCTCTTTCATCTCTAGATTTAGGATCATCTAAACTCTTATCTTTAAAATTCTCTCTCCTCATCTTTTTTCTTATTCTTTAAAATAAAATAAAATAAAATAAAATAATAATTAAAGATAGATTTTTATGTTGAGCTATCTAGTAGAGTAGATTATCTAAAAGCTAATAGAAACTTTTTCTATCCATTATTTCACCCTGCATAACAAGTTTGTGCCATATGTTCAAGAGCCACTCACTTAGCAAGTGGATGCCCATACTGATTTTTTGAGTATATGTATGAGCAAGTTTATCAAGATCAAACCCAAATAGCCTACAGACTAGAAAATAATCCATACTTCAACACTTATAATTCAGACTGGGGGGCTCTGAAGGAAAACCTAATTTTTTGCCGTAGGATTGATCTGATCTGATCTGTAGCAAAAATTTTTAAAATTTTTCTATAAATTCTGATTAGATCTAAGAATTTTCAAATATGATCCTTATGATTCGACATTAAAAATAAAAATTAAAATTAAATCTGAAATATCAAATGTTACCTATTTAGGGTAACTATTACCTAGATGATGATCTCCAATAATTCAAAATTCTGGATTTAGCCATACAAGCGTCTGGCCTCTAATAGAGTCCACTTGAGCTAGTTCTGGACATGCTTTTCTTGTAAGCGCACCAACTGGCATCACCTCTCCCTGATACCAATTGATGTTCCATGATATTGCTCGAACGCCAATCATCCTTGGCATCACAAGCCTCGATACTATATTGCGGAAGCTCCTGATCTTTAGCATGGACCTGAAGGAACCTATAACATTCTTTATGGACAGCAAACCATCGATCCTCTACTTAGATCTATGATGGGGTGCCTCCCTCCTTGGGCTTGAGGAAGATGCCCTTCTTCTCTAGGGCTTCTTCAAGAATCCTAGGGTGGCAACTCTAGAGAAAAGAGAAGAAGAGAGTTGAGTGAGAAAAGATCTATATTCCATAGTATAATGAAATCCTAATGCTGAAGGAAAATTCTGATTTTTCGATCCAAGTTCGTTCAGATCTGATCAGATCAAGAGATGTATTTCAAAAATTTTTTTCTTTGATCTATATCAGATCTGGGATGTTTCAGATCTGATTCTTATTATTTTAATAAATAAAATAAAATAAGGATAAATTAAATCAAATTTAATTTACCTAATTTGGGTAATCCAATTATCCGTTGATGATCCTGTATGCAGCGAAAGGTTCTGGATCTAGCCACGCAAGCGCCTGGCCTCTACCGATATTCATTCGGATTGAATCTGAAGATTCTCTTCTTCTCTATCACGTCTCCAAAAATTAGATCTGGATCTGATCTGGAGGATCTTCAAAACTCCTTTTGAAGATTAGCAGTCGTCCTTTGCAGTAGTGCAGCCTTCTTGCTTTTGATCGCCTTTCTTTGATCTGGATCACACCAACCAAGATCCAAAACTATTTTGGATGTGGAGAGGAGAGGGAGAAGAAGCTTTGGAGTGGAGGAGGAGAGGAGAAAAGCCCTTGGGGCGTATGGAAACTTTGATCTCAATCAATCTTTGAGTTGGGCGTAGGGTCTTATTTATAGACTGCCTGTGATCCAACTCCTCTTCTTCCCAACCAATCACAATCCTTTGTGAAATCAGATCTAAATCTGATTGGTGGAATAGAGTCTCCTAGATTCCTCCTTAGAGGGCGCCTAAGATCAGTCAAACTGGATTCTTAGAAGAACTCTAATTGGAGTTCAAAAGGGAGGTGGAGTCCTTGTCCAACAAGGACTCCAGGGCGCCTCCAACTTGGGCGCACGCCTAGGGTGGCGTGCGCCCTCCTCCTTGCCAAGTTCTGATAGGGGGACAGGCCCCCATCAGCTCTCTAATAGGTGTGTGACATGTGGTCAAAAGTCAAAGTGTCAATGGTCAATGTTTGACCAGTCAGAGATAGACTTTTGACCAAAGTCAAAGAACAAGAAATGGCAGGTGACCAAAAATGGCAGGTAATGTCTTACAAAATAAGACAACCTTTTCTGACTTGGACTACCTCCAGTCAGACCATATGAAGGCCTCTGATTGAGCACAAACTTCTTTGGCTCAGACAGGACAACTTATTTATGATAGTAAAAGAAGAACGTTAGGTTCAATCGAGTGCTAGCACGATTTCCTTGAACCTAATTGAATCTCATTCAGATCAATTGAACTAGATTAGTTCAATTGATGATCACCAGATTCAAACCATTGTTTGTGTGACCTAGTTAGGTTCAGTTCTATATGGTAATGGAATATATCATGATCTCTATCATCGACATCATCGAAACTCCTTTCGATGGATCAGAACTCTTCTGATTCGAACAACTAGAATGATCAATCATCTAAATCATTCTAATTACTCCCAAAATCCACCAATGACACCTAGCAGTATATGGTGGCAACCCATCAGAGCTGAATGTGAACCTCTTGGTGCAGCTACCTATGTGATTCAGTTCTTCTATCTTGAGCCCCAATCAGATTAGGGTTAAGGTAAACTCGTCAAACCCTAGTCTCTGTCATATGATGTAATCATTCGATTCGAGTCCAATGTGAAAATCTAAATAGAAACTCTTTCTATTATTTCACTCTGCCATGGCCATGGACTTCTGGACTTGATTCTCATGATTATCATAGGGCTGCTCCTCTACCACCGAGGTAGATAGATTCCATCTTGATGCCATCCAGTTCCTACAATGAACATGCTATAGCCAACATACACCTCAGGGTTCCATATGGCTAGGAGACCAAGTAATGGTGTAGTCAAACTATAACACCCTCAAGGTGAACTACCGATGCACCTCAGGTCAAAGAACCAAACACACTACTGCAGCATCGAGTCAGTCATTGACGAGAAGGTAGACTCCCTAATGACTACTCGAGGTGGTCACGCTCAGTGCCTTGATGATCTTTGATCTTTGATCTTTGATCTTTGATCTCCCTCTACGCTCAGTGCCTAGATGAAGGGAGGCATGGAGAGGAGATGGGGTGGCAACCTTGGGGCATGGGAGATCAAAGATCATCAAACCCTAGGGCGTAGGATCTCCTAAATAGAGTCCTACGCCAACTCCAAAGTCTTGATTGATCAAGCAATCTAATTGCTTGATGTAATCAGATTTTAATCTGATATCCCACACCTAACACCAGGTCTTTACTTGGTTTTTTTGCCCAAAAATCCCCAACATGCACTGCACAAATCAGATAAGAAGAGGAGGGTGGCATGGAGAATTATCTCCAAGAGTTTGTTCCATAACAAACTCTTCCACCACGCCTCCTCACATTGTGCGCATGCCATAAGGGGGCGGGCCAACTTCTTTTCTTCATAAAAAATCTCTTGGGACATGCACCCTAGATGAAAATAGGGGGCGCATGCCTCCCCTCTTTCTTTCTTGCAAAGATTGGATCAATGTCCTAACAAAATCAAAAATAGCAGGTTGTGTCAGAAATTGGCAGGTATTGTCTTATTTCTATCTGATGGATTAAGATAATTCTTTTCTAATCTAGACAAACTTCAATCAGATTAGAACAAATCCATACAGGGTTTTTGGATGACCCCAAATAAATTTGACTCGACCAAGATGAACTAGAAAGACTATAGAAGAAGAATATTAGGCTTAATCATATGCTAGCATGATTTTCTTGAACCTAATTGGATCAAATCCAAATCAATCGAACTGAGTTAGCCTAATTGATCACATCCAGATCTAAATTCTTATTTGTGTAACTCAGTTAGGTTTAGTTTTATATGGTAATGAGATATATCATAATCTCTATCATCGACATCATCGAAATATCTTTTAATGGACCAAAACTTTTTCGATTCACCCAATTAGAATGATTGATCATCAAGACCATTCTAATTGATCCCAAAATATACTAGTGATATCTAGAAATATATGGTGGTAATCCATCAAAACTGAATATGAACCTCTCGATGTAGCTACCTGTATGATTGGGTTCTTCTATCATGAGCCTCCGATAGGATTAGATTTAAGGTGAACTCGTCAAACCCAACACCCCATCATATGATTGAATCATTCGATTCGAGTCCGATGTAAAACCTTAATAGAAAATGCTTTTTTATTATATCATACTACCATAGCCATGGGCTTAAGGACTCGATCTCATGATCATCATTGGAATACTCCTCATCTACCGAGGTAGATAGATCTTCTATTGGTGCGATCTAAGTTTCTACAATGAACATACTATAGCCAACATACACCTTCAGAATTTTGAATGGCTATGAGATCGAGTTATGGTGTAGTCAAACTATAACACACTCAAGGTAAACTGTCGATGCACCTTAGGATCAAAAGAACCAAGACACACCACTACAAGCATTGAGCTAGTCATCGATAAGAAGGTAGACTCTCTTATGACTACTCGAGGTGGTCACACTTAGTGCTCTCATTCTTCAATGAGTATTTGTACTCTCACTTCGATGTCACCATACTATAAACTCAAAACACATATCCTATAGAAGCAATTGTACACCGATCTTTTAGATCGATCACCATTCTCATGATGATCCTATGATCGAAAGCGATTTTTGAGTTAATTATGATAATGCATGCCTTAAATTTTTAACTCTTGAAAATATGCATTCATCATACCCATTAACTCAGAGGATATATCACAGACACTTTAAATACATAATGTGATAGAAAATAATCCTTTTATTGAATTTAGTCAAAATTATAAAATTGTTCTTAGAAAGTGTATTACAAGGGTCGGCCAATTTGGCTTCTAGGACGCATATCTAATAAACTCCCACTTGACTTAAAGTTAATTATCTACAAATCTAAGTTCCATCTTTTTAAGATGGGCTTTCGATCTTCTGCTGGTCTAACGGCCTTCGTTAGTGGATCTATCGTGTTGTCCATGGAGTCGACTCTCTTAACCTCGATGTAATTCTTCTCGAGATAATTATGGATGAGGAGGAATCGCTGCTTGATGTGCTTGGATTTTTGGTGAGACTTCATCTCCTTAGCTAGGGCTATGGCATTATTATTATCGCAGTATAGAGGGACGGCATTCGATGACATCACTCCAAGCTTTATGATGAACTTCTTGTACCAGAATACTTTCTTTATAGCTTTCGATGCAGTGATGTATTCTACTTTCATGGTGGAATCTGCTATCATGATTTACTTGAAACTCTTCTAGCTAATAGCCCCACCATTATACACAAACTAAATTTCAAATGTCAACTTTCAATCATCTATGTCAGGCATAAAGTCTGAGTCTGTATATCCCTATACCTGGAGTTCTCCATTACCAAAGATTAGAAACATATTCTTAGTTCTTCTCAAGTACTTAAGGATACATTTCACAAAAGTCCAGTACTCTTTATCTAGATTTGATTGATATCTGCTCATGACACTCACAGCATGGGCGATATTAAGTCTCGTACATACCATGCATACATGAGGCTCCCTATTACCGAAGAAAATGAGATCTTGCTCATGCGTTTAATCTCCTAAGGTGTGCTAGGGCACATCTTCTTGAAAAGCTGAACACCATGTTTGAAGGATACTAGTCCCTTCTTGGAGTTTTTCATGCTGAACCTTTTCAGCACCTCCTCTATGTATATCTTTTGTAAGAGACCCAGCATCCTATTTAGTCTATCCCTATAGATCTTAATATCCAATATAAAGGATGCCACTCCTAGGTCTTTCATAGAGAACTCTTTCAACAACTATATTTTGATAGATGTCAATATGGGAATATTATTTTCAATCAGGAGGATGTCATCCACGTACAATACGAGAAAGATAATAGTGCTCCCACTGATCTTTTTGAAAATATAGGGCTCCTCCTCATTTTTGATGAAACCAAATAATTTGATTACATTATTAAAACAAAAATTCCAACTCTAAGATGCTTGCTTAAGTTCATAAATAGACCTTTGTAGCTTGCAGATCTTGTGATCATCATCATTGAATATGAAACCAAGAGGTTGTTCTATATAGATATTTTTCTCAAGATATCCATATAAGAATATCATTTTCACATCTATCTATCATATTTTATAATCAAAATAGACTGCAACAGCTAGTAATATGTAGATGGATTTTAGTATGGCTACCGACGAAAAGATATCTCGATAGTCAATGCCTTCACGTTGACTATATCCTTTTGCTACTAGCCTAGCCTTGAATGTCTCTACATTTTCATCTGCACCTATCTTTCTCTTGAAGATCCATTTACACCCAATAGGTATGATACCTTCAGATGGATCTACCATGATTCAAACTTGGTTTGAGTGCATTGAGTCAATCTCTAACTTCATTGCCTCTAACCATATTTTAGAGTCGATATCTGATATCGCCTCATCATAGATCTTGGGATCATCACCATAAATCCTATTTTTCATGAGAAATATTTTCTCTACATCTTCTGAAATAGTATCTTAGTACCCTTGAGGAGGATGAAAAATTTTATTCAATCTACGAGATAGAAGAGGTAGTGTTTGGGTTGGCTCTGACTGAGTGGGTTTCTCAGGTTCTTTGGCTCGTTGCTCTTTGGAGACCTTCTTCTCGAGCCTAATCTATCTTTCGATACCACTATCTTGAATAAACTATTTTTCAAGAAAAATGGCATATCAACTTACAATCACATTATGATCTTCCGAAAGATAGAAATAATATTCTAATGACTCTTTAGGATATCCTATGAACCGACCTCTAAAAGATCTTGATTCTAACTTATCCACCTACTAACTTTTAACATGAGTCGGACAATCCCAAATTATAAGGTTACTCAGACTTGATTTCTTATCATGTCATATCTTATACGGTGTAGTAGAAACAGTTTTAGAGAAAATTCTATTCAGTAAGTATATTGTGGTCATTAGACTATGTCTCCAAAGAAATTTAGGAGGTTCGTAAAGCTCATCATAGATCGAACCATATCTAATAAGGTTCAATTTTTCTATACTAAAATCCTATTGAGTTGAGGCATTTCAAGTGGAGTCCATTAAGAGACTATGCCATTTTTCTTAAGATAGTCTAAAAATTTTTGACTAAGGTATTCTCCTCCTCGATCTAATCAAAGAATATTAATGGGCTTTCTGATTTACTTTTCTGCTTCGTGTCTGAATTTGTTGAACTTTTTAAAGACTTCAGACTTGTATCTCATCAAGTACACATACCTATACTATGATAGATCATCACTAAAGGTAATGAAGTAGACGTAGTCGCCTTTAATTGGCACATCAAATGGACTGCACACATCAGTATGCACTAGGACAAGTAGGTCTGTGGTCCTTTCCCCATATCCTAAAAAAAAAAGTTTGATCATTTTTCTTTGAAGGCATGATTCATAAATCGGATATGACTCAAAAGTCAACGAATCCATTGTTAGATATATGTGCCCTAGAAGCCAGAATTGGCTGACACTTGTAATACACTTCTAGGGGCAAAATTATAATTTTGACTATAATTAATAAAATGGATTATTTTCTATCACACATGTGTATTTAGTGTCTGTGATACATCCTTTGAGTTAATGGTAATGATAATTCATATTTTCAAGAGTTGAAAATTTAAGACATGAATAATCATTATTAACTCATAAATAGCTCCCGACCATAGGATCATCACGAGGATGGTGATTGATCCGGAAGGTTAGTGTACGATCGCTTCTCTTTAGTAGATGAGTCTTGAGTCTACGGTGTGAAGACACCGGAGCGAAAGTATAGGTACTCGTTAGAGAACGAGGGCACTGAGCGTGACCACCTCGAGTAGTCATTAGGGAAGTCTACCTTCTCGTCAATGACTGACTCGATGCTGCAGTAGTGTGTCTGGTTCTTTGACCTGAGATGCATCGGCAGTTCACCTTGAGGGTGTTATAGTTTGACTACACCATTACTCGGTCTCCTAGCCATATGGAACCCTGAGGTGTATGTTGGCTATAGCATGTTCATTGTAGGAACTGGATTGCATCAAGATGGAATCTATCTACCTCGGTGGTAGAGGAGCAGCCCTATGATGATCATGAGAATCAAGTCCAGAAATCCATGGCCATGGTAGAGTGAAATAATAGAAAGAGTTTCTATTTAGATTTTCACATTGGACTCGAATCGAATGATTACATCATATGACAGAGACTAGGGTTTGACGAGTTCACCTTAACCCTAATCTGATCGGGGCTCAAGATAGAAGAACTTAATCACACAGGTAGCTGCACCAAGAGGTTCGCATTCAGCTCTGATGGGTTGCCACCATATACTGCTAGGTGTCACTGGTGGATTTTGGGAGCAATTAGAATGATTTAGATGATCGATCATTCTAGCTGTTCGAATCAGAAGAGTTCTGATCCATCGAAAGGAGTTTCGATGATGTCGATGATAGAGATCATGACATATCCCATTACCATACAGAACTGAACCTAACTGGGTCACACAAACAAGGGTTTGAATCTGGTGATCATCAATTGAACTGATCTAGTTCAATTGATCTGAATGAGATTCAATTAGGTTCAAGGAAATCGTGCTAGCACTCGATTGAACCTAACGTTCTTCTTTTACTATCATAAATAAGTTGTCCTGACTGAGCCAAAGGAGTTTGTGCTCAATCAGAGGCCTTCATATGGTCTGACTGGAGGTTGTCCAAGTCAGAATAGGTTGTCTTATTTGTAAGACATTACCTGCCATTTTTGGTCACCTGCCATTTCTTGTTCTTTGACTTTGGTCAAAAGTCTACCTTTGACTGGTCAAACGTTGACCATTGACCCTTTGACTTTTGACCACATGTCATGCACCTATTGGAGAGCTGGTGGGGGCCTGTCCCCCTGCCAGAACCTGGCAAGGAGAAGGGCGCACGCCAAGGGTGGCGTGAGCCCAAGTAGGAGGCGCCTAGGAGTCCTTGTTGGACAAGGACTCCACCTCCCTTTTGGATTCCAATTCAGAGTTCTACTAAGAATCCAGTTTGACTGGTCTTAGGCACCCTCTAAGGAGGAATCCAGGGGTCTCTATTCCAACCAATCAGATTTAGATCTGATTTCACAAAGGGTTGTGATTGGTTGAGAGGAAGAGGAGTTGGATCACAAGAGGTCTATAAATAAGACCCTGCGCCCAACCCTAATTGCAAATGAAATTGAGATCCCACGCCCCAAGGCTGCCTCTCCCCTCCTTCTCCATGCCATAGTCTCTTCTCCCCTTGCTCTCCACGTCCAAAAGAGTTTTGGACTTAGGTTGGTGCGATTCAGATCAAGGAAAGGCGATCAAAAGCAAGAAGGCTGCGCTGCTGCAAAAGGACGACTGCAGATCTTCAAAAGAGTTTTGAAGATCCTCCAGATCAGATCCAGATCTAATTTTTGGAGGTGTGATAGAGAAGAAGAGGATCTCCTAGATCCAACCCGAGTGGATACCGGTAGAGGCCAGGCGCTTGCGTGGCTAGATCCAGAACCTTCCGCTGCAATCAGGATCATCTACAGGGTAATAGGATTACCCAAATTCAGGTAAATTAAATTTGATTTAATTTATCTTATTTTATTTTATTTATTAAAATAATAAGAATTAGATCTAAAAATATATCAAGATCTGATTGAGATCAAGAGAAAATTTTTGAAATATATCTCTTGATCTGATCAGATCTGGACGAACCTGGACCGGGAAATCAGGATTTTCCTTCAACTGGTATCAGAGCCATGGTTCTAAAATTATTTAGATCTAATTTTAATTTTATTTTAATTAAAAAATAAAGTGATTTCAGATGTCACATGAGATGTGATCAGATCTGAAATCAAAAAAAATTAAAATTAAATGATTTGGATCTAAGAACATGAAGATATGCATGACTAGTTCTAGAATAGAATAGTTCTATAGAATAGTTT
>QRFJ01003104.1:88404-165498 GCA_006176705.1 Cocos nucifera | reverse complement strand
GAGAGAGGGAGGGAGGGGTTCGACCTCATCGCCATCGCCGACGAGGGAGATTCGAGAGAGGGAGAGAGGGAGGGAGGGGGTTCGGCCTTACCGACGAGGGATGAGATCGAGAGAGGGAGAGAGGAATCAGGGAGGGGTCCAACCCTCACCAATGATGGAGATTGAGTAGGAGATGGATGGTCAGAAAGATGAGGGGAGGTCGGAGACAGCCAAGAACAGAAAAATGGCACATAAGCCGAGCCAACTCAAATATGTAGCCAAGCCAGCTCGGGTCGAGATCGAGCCAGCTGGAGGGAGGACCCAAGTTGGATGTCTCAAGCATAGAGCCGGCTCGATCTTTGAGCGAGCCAACTCGATGGGTGCAAACAGAATTTGATATGTCTCTCTAAGGATTCCAACTTTAAGCCCTAAGGTGCCGCCATCATCTACTTCATTCTTCTTTTAGATTTTTGGATTAACACCCAAGTTTATGTAAGAGATTGGATCTACGACTGCTGCTCATCCTTAATTATTTATGAATGTAATTCATGTTATAAAATTTATTAGATAATAATTTTTGGATGTTTATATCTTATTGCTTTTGTTTATTGCATTGCATAGCATGATAGAACCCATCAATTGATTAGTATACAAAATCTTTGACATACGTATATTTATATATAATTATACGGATGGTACCTAGGCATATCTTTGATTATTGTTCAACATGTTATATTGGTTAATGTTCATTAACGTTGCAAGTCACGATGGCACCGAAACATCATCTAGCTTTTACCCCTATCTCTCGATGGATTATGCGGAGTTCAGCATCTGAGAAGCAGTCAGAGCATACTCCATCCACCTCTGCATTGACTGCTTAGGGACCTCCACTGCCGACATCTACTCCACCGACAGCATCCAGTACTCCACTGGCATCTAAGTCTCTACCATCACCCACATCTCCGACACATGTTACTCCACCGACATCTGAGTGTATATTTTTATTATATTATTTATTTATTTTTTATATAGTATTCTGTATACTTATATATTTGCATAATATATTTTCATTGCAGGCGCATCATCCAATAGGATATTTCATGGTCCCATACGTATGGCACGTGTCGAATCGCCAGCATCAGATGATGGTACAGTATGATCCAAAGGGGAGGCTAGTAGGAGAGACGGCATGGGAGATGCATTTCTTTTTTGGTGTGCTTATGAGATGATCAGACATTATTCCCGTAGAGCCCAGAGACTGACGATTGATGGATGATACTATCAGAAACCGAGTGTGAAAAGAGATATAGGTAAGTGCATCTTAATTATATTTATGCATTTTATATGTTTACACTATGTTTGATTAGAATAATTTTGTAACTGACTTTTGATAATTTTGTGCAGAAGAGGTACGACTTTCCTGATCATAAGAGGGCTCGAGATGCCCAACTGAAGAAGATCGGAGAGTTATACTAAGGCTATAAGGTCAAGCTCCATAAAGGATGGCTCGAGCACCGACGAGACACTCCAGAGGAGCTTGTTCCTTGGATACAGGACTGTCCTTCGAGTCAGTGGGAGAGGATGGTTATACATTAGAGGAGCCAGGAGTTTGAGGTAAAATTACTAACTTTAAATTTTTTAATATACTTAAAAGTTATATTTAAATATTTATTATTTATTTAAATACTTGTTAGGCTATCTTTCATTAGAACCGAGAGAATCGGGCAGTCCAGGAGTATACGCACACTCTCGATCGTGTGTCTATAGCCAATCGTGTACATAGAGAGATAATAAATTCTAAATCTTACTAGATAAATTAAATTCATATTTTTTTCATATTTTTAATAAATTGATCCATTATTATAGCTAATGAGAGATGGAGTGATGCCCAACTGTAATGAGATCTTTCGATCCAGCCGTACGGACAAGAAGGGTAGGTCGATTAACATTGCGATCAAAAAGATTTTTATAAGTATTAAATATATTAGTATATATGATTAGTATTATAGCATTTCTTATAAAATTTTATTTTCATTTATAATTATAGAATCAGTTAGATGCGCTCGCGAGCGAGGGCCTAGATACTTCAAGCCTCCATGACCATCTGTCTCAGATCTTAGGGCCTGAGCATTCTGGAAGGATCTGATGTAGGCCCAAACATACGCCGACTAGCTATTGGTCAGAGGTGAGAGTCTCTTTACAGACTTTTGGATGTTGTTCAGTCAGGAGGAGCTTGAGGTGGCGTTGGCACTGGCAGATCATGCTGCGACATAAGCAGATCGGGCTAAGGAGCGTGCATCTCATCTAAAGGGCATCGTGAGAGACATGGTGTTGACGCTCAGCGCGTGTTTTGGAGATGCCTTCATAGGCTTTGAGGATATGTTGGCACACATTATAGCTCCAGCTCCTCCAGCTCTGACTCCAGCTCGTGTTCCATCTCCCGAGGATAATGACGATTTAGATTTAGGAGACTTTTGATGTATTTTTTTTTTCAAAAAAATATTATAATAAATTTTATTCGATAATAAAATTTTAGTATTTTAAAAATATTTTTATGTTTATAATATTTTTTATGTTATATATCTCTTTATTTGTCAGATAAAATATATAAAAAATTAAAAATTTTATATTTTTTAATTATTTAGAGAAAAATTTTTAAAGCTCAAATGCATGATGGATAGTCAATCTAAGATCATTATCTAATGATGATCAAGGACCTAGAAGAGCTTGAGAAGCTAGTGTCAAGTTGGATAGGACTTGCAAATTAATGTGATCTTGCAGTCTTTGACTAATGCATATGGATAGTTTATCATAAACTTTCATATGCATAAATTATAATGTACCTTGGCTGAACTTATAAATATATTGGTTACTGCTGAACTTTCTTTAAAAGGTTCAAAGGACTTAGTGCTTGCTGTGGAGCAGACTTTCTTCAAAAAAAAATCTTTTGGAAAGAAGAAGTCTGCGAAGAAGCAGAAGATAGAATGTAGGAAGAAGAAGAAGAAGAGATAATCGAAGAAGAAGGCCATGACAAAGAAAAGTATGTTCATTGCAATACAGACGGTCATTGAAAATAGAACTATCCTTTATACCTGGCCAGCCTGAAGAATAAGAAGAAGATAGATCCTTCTGGAGGTATGCTCATTATTGAATCTAACCTTACGATTTTTTCTACATCCAGTTGGGTGCTTGACTCTGGTTCTAATGCTCACTTGTGCATTTCTATGTAGGATCTTAAGGAGAGCAGGAGGCTGAGGGATTGTGAGATGATCCTATGCTCGAAAATAGAGCAAGAGTTGTTGTTGTGGTCATGAGAATCTATCCTCTTCGACTACCATCTGGTTTAGATTTAGTACTTCAGGACTATTTTTATGTGCTTGCAACAAGTAGAAATTTTATTTATATTTTTTTTTTTAGCATAGGAAGGTTATGTAATTAGCTTTCATAAGGACCACTGTACTATTCTTTTTGAAAGAAATAAAATTAAAAGTAATTTCTTAATTAATAATCTCTATAAGTTGCATATTGATGTATCTATATTTAATGTCGAGCAAAACGTGAAAGCCATAGGATCTAAGCGACCTAAGAATAGTCTAAATGAAAAGTATCTATGGCACCTTAGGTTAGGTCATGTATCTGAAGACAGGATTAACAAATTAAAGAAATTCGGACTTATAGATTCGTTGACTTTTGAGTCATATCCGATTTATGAATCATGCCTTCAAAGAAAAATGATCAAAGCTTTTTTTTTTAGGATATGGGGAAAGGACCATAGACCTACTTGTCCTAGTGCATACTGATATGTGCAGTCCATTTGATGTGCCAATTAAAGGCAACTACGTCTACTTCATTATCTTTAGTGATGATCTATCACGGTATAAGTATGTGTACTTAATAAGATACAAGTCTGAAGTCTTTAAAAAGTTCAACAAATTCAGACACGAAGCAGAAAAGTAAATTAGAAAGCCCATTAATATTCTTTGATTAGATCGAGGAGGAGAATACCTTAGTCAAAAATTTTTAGACTATCTTAAGAAAAATGGCATAGTCTCTTAATGGACTCCACTTGAAATGCCTCAACTCAATAGGATTTTCAGTATAGAAAAACCAAACCTTATTAGATATGGTTCGATCTATGATGAGCTTTACGAACCTCCTGAATTTCTTTGGAGACATAGTCTAATGACCATAATATACTTACTGAATAGAATTTTCTCTAAAACTGTTTCTACTACACCGTATAAGATATGATATGGTAAGAAATCAAGTCTAAGTAACCTTATAATTTGGGATTATCCAGCTCATGTTAAAAGATAGTAGGCGGATAAGTTAGAATCAAGATCTTTTAGAGGTTCGGTTCATAGGATATCCTAAAGAGTCATTAGAATATTATTTCTATCTTTCGGAAGATCATAATGTGATTGTAAGTTCGATACATGCCATTTTTCTTGAAAAATAGTTTATTCAAGATAGTGGTATCGAAAGATAGATTAGGCTCGAGGAGAAGGATCTCCAAAGAGCAACGAGCCAAAGAACCTAAGAAACCCACTCAGTCAGAGCCAACCCAAACACTACCTCTTCTATCTTCGTAGATTGAATAAAATTTTTCATCCTCCTCAAAGGTACTAAGATACTATTTCAGAAGATGTAGAGAAAATATTTCTCATGAAAAATGGGGTTTATGGTGATGATCCCAAGATCTATGATGAGGCGATATCAGATATCGACTCTAAAATATGGTTAAGAGGCAATGAAGTTAGAGATTGACTCAATACGCTCAAACCAAGTTCTGAATCATGGTAGATCCATCTGAAGGTATCATACCTATTGGGTGTAAATGGATCTTCAAGAGAAAGATAGGTGCAGATGAAAATATAGAGACATTCAAGGCTAGGCTAAGTAGCGAAAAGGAATATAGTCAACACGAAGGCATTGACTATCGGGATATCTTTTCGTCGGTAGCCATACTAAAATCCATCTACATATTACTAGCTGTTGCAGTCTATTTTGATTATAAAATATGATAGATAGATGTGAAAATGATATTCTTATATGGATATCTTGAGAAAAGATATCTATATAGAACAAGCCTCTTGGTTTCATATTCAAGTGATGATGATCACAAGATCTGCAAGCTGCAAAGGTCTATTTATGAACTTAAGCAAGCATCTTAGAGTTGGAATTTTTGTTTTAATAATGTAATCAAATTATTTGGTTTCATCAAAAATGAGGAGGAGCCCTGATATTTTCAAAAAGATCAGTGGGAGCACTATTATCTTTCTCGTATTGTATGTGGATGATATCCTCCTAATTGAAAATGATATTTTCATGTTGACATCCGTCAAAATATAGTTGTTGAAAGAGTTCTCTATGAAAGACCTAGGAGAGGCATCATTTATATTGGATATTAAGGTCTATAGGGATAGATTGAATAGAATGCTGGGTCTCTTATAAAAGATATACATAGAGAAGGTGCTGAAAAGGTTCAGCATGAAAAACTCCAAGAAGGAGACTAGTATCCTTCAACACATGGTATTCAGCTTTTCAAGAAGATGTGTCCTAGCACACCTGAGGAGATTAAATGCATGAGCAAGATCCCTTATTTTTCGGCAATAGGGAGCCTCATGTATGCATGGTATGTACGAGACTTAATATCATCCATGCTGTGAGTGTCACGAGCAGATATCAATCAAATCTAGATAAAGAGTACTGGACTTTTGTGAAATGTATCCTTAAGTACTTGAGAAGAACTAAGAATATGTTTATGATCTTTGGTAATGGAGAACTCCAGGTATAGGGATATACAAACTCAAACTTTATGCCTGACATAGCTGATCGAAAGTTGACATTTGAAATTTAGTTTGTGTATAATGGTGGTGCTATTAGCTAGAAGAGTTTCAAGTAAATCATGATAGCAGATTCCACCATGGAAGTAGAATACATCACTGCATCGAAAGCTATGAAGGAAGTATTCTGGTACAAGAAGTTCATCGTAAAGCTTAGAGTGATGCCATCGGATGTCGTCCCTCTATACTGCGATAATAATAATGCCATAGCCCTAGCTAAGGAGATGAGATCTCACCAAAAATTCAAGCACATCAAGCAGCGATTCCTCCTCATCCATAATTATCTCGAGAAGAATTACGTCGAGGTTAAGAGAGTCGACTCCATGGACAACACGGTAGATCCACTAACGAAGCCGTTAGACCAGCAGAAGATCAAAGCCCATCTTAAAAAGATGGAACTTAGATTTGTAGATAATTAACTTTAGGTCAAGTGGGAGTTTATTAGATATGTGTCCTAGAAGCCAAATTGGCTGACCCTTGTAATACACTTTCTAAGAATAATTTTATAATTTTGACTAAATTCAATAAAAGGGTTATTTTCTATCACATTATGTATTTAAAGTGTCTGTGATATATCCTCTGAGTTAATGGGTATGATGAATGCATATTTTCAAGAGTTAAAAATTTAAGGCATGCATTATCATAATTAACTCAAAAATCGCTTTCGATCATAGGATCATCATGAGAATGGTGATCGATCTGAAAGATCGGTGTATAATTACTTCTATAGGATATGTGTTTTGAGTTTATAGTATGGTGACATCGAAGTGAGAGTACAGATACTCATTAAGAATGAGAGCACTAAGTGTGACCACCTCGAGTAGTCATAAGAGAGTCTACCTTCTCATCGATGACTAGCTCAATGCTGTAGTGGTGTGTCTGGTTCTTTGATCTAAGATGCATCGACAGTTTACCTTAAGTGTGTTATAGTTTGACTACACCATAACTCGATCTCATAGCCATTCAAAATTCTAAGGTGTATGTTGACTATAGCATGTTCATTGTAGAAACTAGATCGCACCAATAGAAGATCTATCTACCTCGGTAGATGAGGAGTATTCCAATGATGATCATGAGATTCGAGTCCTTAAGCCCATGGCTATGGTAGTATGATATAATAAAAAAGCATTTTCTATTAAGGTTTTACATCGGACTCGAATCGAATGATTCAATCATATGATGGGGTGTTGGGTTTGACGAGTTCACCTTAAATCTAATCCTATCGGGGCTCATGATAGAAGAACCCAATCATACAGGTAGCTACATCGAGAGGTTCATATTCAGTTTTGATGGATTACCACCATATATTTCTAGATATCACTAGTATATTTTAGGATCAATTAGAATGGTCTTGATGATCAATCATTCTAATTAGGTGAATCGAAAAAGTTTTGGTCCATTAAAAGATATTTCGATGATGTCGATGATAGAGATTATGATATATCTCATTACCATATAAAACTGAACCTAACTGGGTTACACAAATAAGAATTTAGATCTGGATGTGATCAATTAGGCTAACTCAGTTCGATTGATTTGGATTTGATCCAATTAGGTTCAAGAAAATCATGCTAGCATATGATTAAGCCTAATATTCTTCTTCTGTAGTCTTTCTGGTTCATCTTGGTCGAGTCAAATTTATTTGGGGTCATCCAAAAACCCTGTATGGATTTGTTCTAGTCTGATTGGAGTTTGTCTAGATTAGAAAAGAATTGTCTTAATCCATCAGATAGAAATAAGACAATACCTGCCAATTTCTGACACAACCTGCTATTTTTGATTTTGTTAGGACATTGATCCAATCTTTGCAAGAAAGAAAGAGGGGAGGCGTGCACCCCCTATTTTCATCTAGGGTGCATGTCCCAAGAGATTTTTTATGAAGAAAAGAAGTTGGCCCGCCCCCCTATGGCATGCGCATAATTTGAGGAGGCATGGTGGAAGAGTTTGTTATGGAACAAACTCTTGGAGATAATTCTCCATGCCACCCTCCTCTTCTTATCTGATTTGTGTGGTGCATGTTGGGGATTTTTGGGCGAAAAAACCAAGTAAAGACCTAGTGTTAGGTGTGGGATATCAGATTAAAATCTGATTACATCAAGCAATTAGATTGCTTGATCAATCAAGACTTTGGAGTTGGCGCAGGACTCTATTTAGGAGATCCTGCACCCTAGGGTTTGATGATCTTTGATCTCCCATGCCCCAAGGTTGCCACCCCATCTCCTCTCCATGCCTCCCTTCATCTAGTCCTCTCTCTCTTCTCCACATCCAAGAGTTGGGCATGAGTTCCAGCAAAAGATCCAAGTGGTTTGGTGCAAAGATCAAGAAGAAAGACAACTAGTTCATGAGACGAATGCACAATCTTCGAGATTATTTTGAAGGACCAACCAAAAGCTTCTAGATCTGATTTTTGGAGATCAAATCCAAAAGAAGTGTGAGGATTTGTGATGCTCCCAAGCCTTGGAAGGCCACAGGCGAAGCCAGGGTGAGGGCTCCGAGAAGGCCAGGATAGGTGTGGTCCTAGGACTAGGATAGAAGTTGTCTTAAGATGGAGGTAGCATGTAGCTCTTCATGGACTTGAGGTTCAGGTATTGAGGGCTTCAAGGGACTTGGTTGGTGCTTCGAAGATCTGAGACACAAGGTGGAGCAAGAAATCAAAGCCAGAGCTTGAAGGCTGTAGAAAAAGGATTTTTTGCAGGTTAACCGACTCAATCCAAAACTGAGTCGGCTAAGTCTCAAAGCATAGGCAAAATAGAGAGCTGCACGTTTAGGACTGCGGGCACAGTACAGGATTGGACTGACTTAGTTTCAGACTAAGCCGACCTAGTGGAACTTAGCCAGCTTAGTGCTGAGACTGAGCTGGCTCAATGCACGGGCAGAGTTACGCGAGGGTCTATTTTGGACTAGAATCTGAGATGATCCTAGAAGTCTTAAGGCCTGGTTTGAGAGATCTTAAGAGGGCTAATTCATGTATGAGTCGGATCTAGATCCAGAGGATGAGAGCATGGGAGACATGGGTGTACATGGGCTTGGTGAGTGCTTTCGTGTATTAGGTTAGCCGAGGAGTTTTTTGGTCGGGCCTAATGACTATGTATAAATTCATAGGTTGTATTAGAATTTTATTATGCTGTGGAATATAGATCTTTTCTCCTTCAACTCTCTTCTTTTCTTCTCTCTAGAGTTGCCATCCTAGGGTTCTTGAAGAAGCCCTAGAGATGAGGGCATCTCCTTCAAGCCTAAGGAGGGAGGCACCCCATCATAGATCCAAATGGAGGATCTATGGTTTGTTGCCCATAGAGAACATCACAGGTTCCTTCAGGTTCGTGCTAAAGATCAGAAGCTTTCGTAACATGGTATCGAAGCTTGTGATGCCAAGGATGATTGGCATTCGAGCGATATCATGGAACATCAATTGGTATCAGGGAGAGGTGATGCCAATTGGTGTGCTTACATCTGATATCAGAGCCTAATGGTGCATGGAAAGAAAGAAAAAGTCATACATGGTGAAATCAGAAATCTGCATAAGGATTCCATGGTATGTCTCAAATCTATCTTTATTATTGCTGTGGTTTGGCCAATCAAAAGCAGCAAGTTGAAGGTGGAGGTTGAGAGGATTAACAGAAAGAGATTTTCCTAGGATGGAAGGACTTGGTGCATGATTTGCTGATTGATCTTGGTGGAAAGGCCGGGGTGTATGATGGTTATGTGATAGGCAGGAAGTGTGGAGTGTTGCAGTAGTGCTTTTCTGAAAATGCAGAGCTGAGAAAGGCTCAGTGATGCAGCAGTCGAAGAAGGTATCTCAGCGAAAAGCATCAGGGTTCTCTAGGAAGATGGGCAGTGTAGGGCTATTGAAGAGAGGTTTTCCAAGGGATAATGATCGAAGGAAGGCTGAAGAAGCGACTATACATTCTTCGATGTCTGAAAGGTGGGGAAGTAGTCGAAGATGTATTCAATGGTTCGATCAGAGCATAGATTTGCGAAGTCTTGAGAGTGATGGAGATGGATGATCCATGAAGGTCCAGTAGGTTAGGGTTGGATGGCTGAAGAGCGGCGTAGAGATGAGTCAGAGAGCACTGGAGTGCTGCAGAGAGCACTGGAGTGCTACCCTAGAGGCACGGGACTAAGAGAGGCTTGGTGGTGCAGTAGTTAAGGAGTATATCTCAATAGAGAGTGTTAGTGGTATCTCAGGAAGACTGGGTGCAGGTCTCAGGAAGAGCCAGGGGATCTCAGGAAGCGTCAGGAGGTCTCTAGCAGTCGAAAGTATCATGGATCAAATTTTTTCTATAAGAGCATCAGGAAGGATCGCGGTTCAGGTGGAGGATGATTCTTCGAGCGCAACTGAAATGATGGCTGGTGTAAGGGCAGAAGAGAAGGACTAGGATGGAATTCCCTAGGATTCAGTCGCTGATTTCAGAAGAGTTGGATGAGCTCTTGAGTTTTGGAGGTGCCCATGGGTTGCGGAGGTATCTGAGACAGCTTCAAAAGGGTTCAGAGAGCATGGAGGATTCGAAGGGACAGCGATGGTGTTCGAGGTGCAGCGGTAGGCTCAGTAGTGCAGCATTGAATGGTTAGCCTTGAGGGACTCGATGATAAAGTCGGCTTCTGCGGCATCAGGTGGACTTTGGATATAAGTGGAGCTCCATAGTGGTAGCTTCATAATTGGAGAAAAATTTGGCATGAGTTCAGAGCGTCGAAGATGCATGGTTCTAGGTGGAGCAGTATGTACAGGAGGACAGACATAGTTCTGAGGAGACCATGTCAGGGTTTATAGTGAGTGTCGGTATGAAAATACTATAGATTCATCAAGAAAGTTCAGAAAAAATGATGTAGCTGCTAAGCAGAAGAGATTCTATAATTTTAGGATGGTGCAGAGGTGCAAGCATAGGTATTCAGCGGTGGAGGCGGTCATCCCAAAGGCCTCAAGGGTGCATAATAGCTGAAGAGGATTGGCGGAGGCGATGTTTGCATAGGTGCTGTCGAGTGCGCAAGGATAGTGTGATCATGCAGGAGGGCATTGTCGAGAGGTTTGCTAAGGCTTGGGAGCACCAAGATGGAGATTGTGAGGATTTATGGTGCTCCCAAGCCATGGAAGGCCATGGGCAGAGCCAAGGTGAGAGCTCCAAGGAGGCTAGGATAGGTGTGGTCCTAGGGCTAGGATAGGAGTTGTCCTAGGATGGAGGTGGCATGTAACTCTTCACGGGCTTGAGGTTCAGGTATTGAGGGCCTCAAGGGGCTTGGTTGGTGCTTCGGAGATCTGGGACACAAAGTAGAGCAAGGAACCAAAGTCGAAGCTTGAAGGCTGTAGAAAAAAAATTTCTGCAAGTTAGCCAGCTCAGTCCAAAACTGGATCGACTAAGTCTTAGAGTATAGGCAAAATAGAGAGCTGCGCGTTCGGGACTACTGGCATGGCACAAGACTGGCACGGCTCAGTTTCAGACTAAGTCGACCTAGTGGAACTTAGCAAGCTCAGTGCGCGGGCAGAGTTACACGAGGGTCTATTTTGGGCTAGGATCTAAGATGATCCTAGGGATCTTAAGGCCTAGTTTGAGAGGTCTTAAGGGGGATAATTCATGTATGGATCGGATCTAAATCTAGAGGATAAGAGCATGGGAGATATGGGTGTACATAGGCTCGGTGAGTGCTTTCATGTATTGGGTTGGTCGGAGAGTTTTTTGGTTGGACCTAATGGCTATGTATAAATACATAGGTTGCATTAGGGTTTCATTATACTATGGAATATAGATCTTTTCTCGCTCAACTCTCTTCTTCTTTTTTTTCTAGAGTTGCCGCCCTAAGGTTCTTGAAGAAGCCCTAGAGAAGGGGGGCATCTTCCTCAAGCCTAAGGAGGGAGGCACCCTATCATAGATCTAAGTGGAGGATCGATGGTTTGCTGCCCATAGAGAACGTCATAGGTTTCTTCAGGTCCGTGCTAAAGATCAAGAGCTTCCCAATATTGTATCAAGGCTTGTGATGCCAAGGATGATTGGCGTTCGAGCAATATCATGGAACATCAATTGGTATCAGGGAGAGGTGATGCCAGTTGGTGCGCTTACAAGAAGAGCATGTCCAGAACTAGCTCAAGTGGACTCTAGTAGAGGCCAGACGCTTGTATGGCTAAACCCAGAATTCTGGATTATTGGAGATCATCATCTAGGTAATAGTTACCCTAAATAGGTAACATTTGATGTTTCAGATTTAATTTTAATTTTTATCTTTAATGTCAAATCATAAGGATCAGATTTGAAAATTCTTAGATCTAATCAGAATTTATAGAAAAATTTTAAAAATTTTTGCTATAGATCAGATCAGATCAGATCAGATCAATCCTACGGCAAAAAATTAGGTTTTCCTTCAGAGCCCCCCAGTCTGAATTATAAGTGTTGAAGTATGGATTATTTTCTAGTCTGTAGGCTATTTGGGTTTGATCTTGATAAACTTGCTCATACATATACTCAAAGAAATCAGTGTGGGCATCCACTTGCTAAGTGAGTGGGGCTCGAACATATGGCACAAACTTGTTGTGCAGGGTGACATAATGGATAGAAAAAGTTTCTATTAGCTTTTAGATAATCTACTCTACTAGATAGCTCAACATAAAAATCTATCTCTAATTATTATTTTATTTTATTTTATTTTATTTTAAAGAATAAGAAAAGAGATGAGGAGAGAGAATTTTAAAGATAAGAGTTTAAAGGATCATAAATCTAGAGATGAAAGAGAGAAGAGTGCTTTAATTAGGTTTGAATTTGGTGTTAATTATAATCAAGTTAAGCCATGGACTCTCTATCCTAAAGTTAACCTTGATCTAGACAGCTCTTAATTGTTCCAAGATCACTTTCGAGCACTTTAAGCCCAAAATTAGCTAATTGACTCAGCCAGGTAAGTATAAAATGTGGAAGGTTTCCTACTTGTTGCTTTTCTTAGACACTAACTGAGTTGGTCAGGTCAGACAATAGAACCAATTGAAAACCATCTTCTTAAATCATTTGCCTTAGACACCGAATAATTAATCAATCCAAATCCAGTCCAACTCTAAGATTTTCTTATCCTAATGAGCTCGAATATCCTAGGACCAATGTCTAATTAATTTTAAATTAAAAGCTTAGGTCAATATAATATGAAGGGTGGTGGTTTATGGGCTAAGAAAGGATGATCAAATCCTTATCTTATCTTATTTAATGGGTTGTGCCCTTAAAGTACTTTATGAAGATGCAATGCAAAGAAAGCAAGTTGTTCAAACATGTTAAAAGTTAATTTTATATTATATTTATGGTTATGCTGGATTAATTAAGTATTATGAGATGTCAGTGATTTTTTAGGATTTATGATTTTATCTTTTTGTAGATATATTTTAAGTTTTTGATTATCTAGTTTTGCAAAATAAAGTAAATTCAAGTGATTAAATAATAAATTAATCTAAACTATATGAAGTAGTAAATTAATATAAAAGCAAGAAATCAGTTATGAAAGACAGTAATAACTAAATAAAATAAAAAATATTTTTTATTTTTTAATTATTAATTTTTTTTTTAATTTTAATTAAAGCAATCGTGCTACAATTCTCAACAATGGCGTCAAAAATTTGATTGCTTATTATTATAGCAAAAAATAAAAATTAAAATTGATCTTACTATTAATTAGGATAGTGGTGAGTCATGTGTCGATGTTCTCGGTGTTGCCTAGAGGTAGCAATCTAAGAGGGGGAGGGGGGCTAAATTGGGTTCTTTTAAAATTTCAATCAATTTTACTTTTCAAACAATATATGCTTCAATTTATGCTATCTTTAATGATTGTGGAATATAAGCAATAGTGTAGCAGCAAAATTAAGATAACAAAACTAAAATATAAAAGTAAAGCAAAAATTAAAAGTATACAAAGTATGCAAAGGGATAGAAGAAAAAAGCACAACATAAATATATAAAGTTTTATAGTAGTTTGGTGTAACCCACACCTACGTCCACTTCCTAAGCTTTTCTTGGGATTTTTACTATAATCCATCCTTGATTATAGTATGTTTATTTTTTCGGGCTCACAAACAAATCCAATTGGTTTTCTAGGATCACCTACCAAAATCTTATATCGATAATTTTCCAAGCTCACCAACAACTTAGTTGGTTTTCTAGGCTTACCAACCAAAATCTAACAAGTCCAATTCTGAGCTTGGACGGGCCTAATCCCCAAGTTTCTTTTCTCTAAAAAAACTTGTAAAAAAAAATACATGTACAGAATTTCAATATAAAAGTAAAAATAGAGTTGAAACTCTTTAAATCCTAAAGAAAAAGGTGATGTTATGCTTGTTTGAAGCTTAATATAAAAGTAAAAATAGAGTTGAAACTCTTTAAATCCTAAAGAAAAAGTTGATGTTATGCTTGTTTGAAGCTTAGCTTTTCTTCAATTTATACTTGAGAGGATGTAGAAGATGTTGGAGAAGATTATTTTTAAGGCTAGCTGAAATCTATGCATAACTTTTTTTTTTCTTTTTGGATATAAAATATTCCTCACCAAAAGTAAAAGATTCTCTCTTTAAATCTTTTAATCTTATTTTTTGATTAATTCTCCACCTTTAAATATCCTTAGAGATGGTTGGAGAGTGAGTTATAGCCATTGGAAGCTCTGACATAGCCGTTGTAACTAAAAAAGAGCCATTGGAAAGGGTGCATAAACTAACTGTTGAAGGCTACCACGCATTTGGAGACTTCTCCTTTTTTTTTGAGACGTCTTGGTTTTACTTCAAAAAGTCTCGAAAATTTTGTAGACGTCTCGGTCTTAGTTCACAGAAATGAGATTTCTATCTCCTGAGATGGATATGACTCAAGCTAATTTTTAGTCCTCTCGAATCTGTACCAAGGTATTGTGCAGGCATGCCAAATAGCTTGGAGATAACTCTAAATTTTCTGTAGAAGCCTCCAAATTTTTTGGAGATGACTCTAAATTTTTTGGAGATGGTTCTAAAATTTTTAGCTTTATTTTTCTTCATTGTTTGACCTTCCAAACTTGATTTTCTTGGTACCAATCTCTTCTAAATATAATTGCTTCTTTCAATTTTATTTTCTCTTCTTCCAATCTTATTTTCTTTATACCAAGCCATCTAAATATGTATGAATTTATTTTTTTAAGTATTTTGGCATGGCATCTTGAGAGAATTTATTCTTAAGATAAATTCTTCATTTTGGATACTTGAAAAATCCTACATACATTCTTGAAACACATGATTAGATACATAATATACTCAAAGTTTGGTAATTATCAAAATCAATCATGGGATCAACAATCTCTCCTTTTTTGATGATGAAAAAACTTTGAGTATATGCCAAAAGAAACTAATATGAATCCAAATAAGAATAATGAATTAAACTTTATAAAAAAATTCTTAAGGAGCTTTTAATTTATTGCACATCATTATAATATATATATTTTATATACTCATATCAAAATGATGTTTCAATTCTAATCAATGAGTATCAAGATTTCAAGCATAAAAAATTTGAGTTTCTTAAGCATCAATCATTCAAGCATATACTTAACATAATTCTCCCCCTTTATGACAATATCAAAAAGCTAATGGGAAGAAACAAGAAATTATCAAAATCAACATCAAAGCATTGAATTGAGAGATGTATTAAATTCATAAAATTAATTTAAATGAATCATCTTTCTTTTGAAATTTATTTTTTGACTCAAAATAAGTTTCAAATATTCATTTTAATTTTAGAAGGCTCTCCTCCTTTTTGAATGAATATGATCTTTAATCAAATTTTTCAGATATGCATTTTAAGCTTTAACAGGAATAGAGCTTTTCAAAAAATTTGAATATAAAATTAAGCATAATATGTACTATAATATTCAATCTTTTTTTTCTAAAAAATTTTAGTCAATTAATTTTGAAAAAGATATGTATCGAGTATGTATCGAGCAAAATAAAATAAATAATATAAAAAAATGATAGTCATATTTTTAAATTCATTGTTTGACTAAAAATTTTTTTAATATAAATAATTCATAAAAATTTTGTAATGCACATCAGAAATTTAGTATCAAATTTAAATTTTTAAATAAATTTTAAGGTTAAGTTTAAAAAATTATTTTTTAGAGTAAGAATATATTTTTAAATTTAATTTAACTTCAACTAATTATCCAAAAATAAGATAGAGCAATCAAATCATGTAAATTAAATTAGATAATCACATAAAAGCTCCATTTAAGAAGGTCAAAAAGTAATTGATTGAGAAAGCTCCATTTAAGATCAAAATTTATTTATCTCAATATAAATTAGTTAAAATTTTTAATCAAATCAAGATAAAAAAGCATTTCTTCCCTTATTTTAGAGATACCAAGAATTCATCATTTATTTTAATATTTTAATAATATTATCTCTCCCTATTTTTCATAATTATTGCTTGATGATTTTATCTTTCAACTTTTTTCTCCCTTTTTCTTTTAAATCAAGCTCATTTAATATTTTTAACGACTAAATTTACATTTTCTAAATTTGAAAGATATTTTCAATTTTAAAACCTTTTCAATTAAATGATCATTTTTTAATATTTTTTCCCTCTTACTTTTGTAAATAAAGCCATGTTAAAAATTAAATAAAATTCAAAAGTATAAATTTTAGTGATACCAATTTTTGAAAATCAAACTAGATGTCATTTCTTTAAAAAAAAATTTTGATACTAATTAAACTAAAATTTAGATCAAATCATGATTTTCTTGATAGTTCAATATTATTTAAAGATCATTTTATAAATTCAGCTTGATTCCAATAATTTTAGTTTTGAATTGATAAAGATGAATTGATTCAAATCAAATAGTTTTGAGGATTTAGAATGATAAATCAATTTGAATTGGTATTAGCAAATTAGTCAAGACAAATCATTAAAAAAAAATTTAGTAATTCTTCAAAAAGATCATCTCTTCATTTTCTTAAAAAATATCAAGCAATTAGGTTCAAAAAAGTTATGTATTTTTAAATTTATCTTAAATGATATTACATCAAAAATTATAGCGGTGCAAAACTAGATTTGAAATAAAAATATTTTTTTAAAAAAGATAAATCAATCAAATACATTACAAATATAAGTTGTTTGATAACAAATAATTAAAACTAAAATTTTCTTTAAATATTTAGCTTTAAAAATAAATAACAGCTTTCTCAAAATATCTTGCTTGATATCAACTTCAAAAGATTCAAGAAGACTATTTTTTTAAAATTTAATTTTTAAAATTAATTAATTAGAATAAAATATAAATTTTTATTCTCTTTTAAGATTAAAAAAAAGCAATCAAATTGATGATCAAGAAAGATATTGAAATTAATTTGGAGGATAAAAAATCAATCAATTAGAGGTATGATAATCAAACAAATCAAGTATGATCAAATCAAGAAGAATCTAGATAATGGTACTATGGAATTTGGTTCAACTAAAAAATTTTAAATTCTTAAGATAAAACTAAGATGCAATACAAATTAACACTTCAAGCACTTGATCTTTTATGATTGAATGTCTTATATTCAAGTACTTAGGTCATGCAATTTTTTTAGAATATTTCAACATTTAAGCATCTTATGTGAGAATGTCAAAAATTAATTCAATTTGTTAGTTTTATAATAAAAAAGATCCTTATATAATCATGCTTATTTCATTTTAAGCTTTTCAAGAAATGATAATGTGATACAAAGGATTAAATAAGCATGCTGAATTTAGGATAAAAATATAAGCTTAAAAACAACTAATCAAAATGATATACTAGTTTTAAGCAATACGTCAAAACATTCAAGTCATGGAGTATGATCATTATAAGCAATGATAAATTATTAAAATCAATCAAACATACTCAATAATTATGTTAATTAATAATCAAAATATATTTAGCAAATAATGATGGCATGATATAAGAAAAGTTTAGATTTTATCAAATATCATCATCTATTCAATTTCATTCCCAAGGCATCCATTCATAATATTTTTCTCTTTTCATTCCATTGGATCCTTGGTGTACCTACAAAATTATTTACTGATCTTTGATACCCACGTTATCTTGGATCTATGGATGTTAGAGCACATGGTTCCTTTTGAAATTCCATATTTGCTTAATCAAAGTATGATCAATTATTTTAGTATTACATTCAAAAATTTTGTGGCCAACTTTATTGCATTTAAAGCAAACTATAGAGTTATTTTCAGAATAAGCTTTTATAAATATATTCTTAACATATTTCTATTTTTTTAAGTGATTAAATCTAATTCCACCTTTATCAAAAATAGCTTTTTGATTGATTAAAATAGATTGAAGCTTTTGAGATCCAATTATAAACTTGCTAAGCATTGACTTCAATCTTTCAATCTCTTTTCTTATATTGGTATTTTCTTCCAAAAGAGACTTCTTTTCTTTCAACAAGTTTTTTTGCTTCAATATAAAATTTTGATTTTTTAAATTTTATTTTTAGCTTAATATTTTCTTCAACTAAAGATTTTTCAGATTTAAGAAGTGCTTCTTTTTCTTTAGTCAAAATATTATTTTCTTTAAAAATATTTTTTTAATTAATAATTTATTTTTTTATTAGTTAAAAGAAGATTAGACTTTTTGAGTTCTTTATTTTTGAGCCTCAATTTTTTAAATTCATCCATTAAATCATTGAAGGCTTCAAACAACTTATTAAAAGTAAAATTGAAAGAATTCTCAAGATTTATCTCATTGTCTTTGGCTATGAGGCAAGGATTTATAATTCTTTCTTCTACTTTCTCATTTATTGCTTCTTTGGTTTGCTCCTCCTTAATCCATGTTTTCTTTTTCTTTGGTTTCTTTCTTTTCTTCTTCTTTTCATCCTCATAAGCTATGAGGCATATGCTGGAGTGAGCTTGCTTATCCTTTTGGAAGCTTGGTTCTTCTTTTTGATTTGCTCTTTCATAAGTCATTTTTAATTTCTCTCAAATTTATTTTACTAAAATATAAGAAGAAATTAGATTGAACTCATTTATATCTAATGAACAATAAAGCATATTTAAAGCTTTAGCATTTAGTTGGTTTATTTCTTTATTATGCTCAAGCAATGCTTTGAGAGTGTGTGAGCCATCGATTATAATCTTTTATAAGCTATAATCGTGTGCTTGTATGAAGATATGCATTCATGATTTTTAATAACTATAATTTAATCCATTAAATATTAGGGGTCGATCAATAGAATAACCTTCATTAAGTAAAAATTTTATTTTGGTTGCCATTGATCTTTCGCCCTTTGACCACTAGGTCAATAATCAAATATTAAAACATCTGCTCCGATACCAATTGTTGTCCAAAAATGGCAACCCAAAAAGGAAGGAAGGGACTGAATTAGATTCTTTTAAAATTTAATTAAATTTATTTTTCAAATAATATATGCTTCAATTTGTGCTATCTTTAGTGATTGTGGAATGTAAGCAATAGTATAGCAGTGAAATTAAAAGTAATAGTATAGTAGTGGAATTAAGATAACAAAACTAAAATATAAAAATAAAGAAAGAATTAAAAGCATGCAAAGTATGCAAAGAGATAGAAGAAAAAAGTACAATACAAACATACAAAATTTTATAGTTTATTTGGTGCAATCCACACCTACATTCACTTTCAAGCTTTTCTTGTGATTTTTATTATAATCCATCCTTGATTATAGTATATTTATTTTTTTGATCTCATAAATAAATCCAGTTAATTTTTTAGGATCACCAACAAAAATCTTATACTGATAATTTTTCAGGCTCACTAACAACCTAGTTGATTTTTTGGATTTACCAAACTAAACCTAACAAGTCCAATTTTGGGCTTGGACGTGCCTAATTCCCAAATTTTTTTCTCTCAAAGAAATTTGCAAAGAAATAAAAATACAAGTATAGAATTTCAGCATAAAAGTAAAAATAGAGTTAAAACTCTTTAAATCCCAATGAAGAAGCTGATAATGTGGTCATTTGAAGCTTGATTTTTTTTTTTTTAATTTGTACTTGTGAGGATGTGAAAGATATTGGAGAAGATTACTTTGAAGGCTAGCTGAAATCTGTGCATAATTTTTTTCTTTTTTTTTTGATATTCAATATTTCTCACCAAAAGTGAATGATTCTCTCTTTAAATTTCTTAATTTTATTTTTTTAATTGATTCTCTACCTTTAAATATTCTCAGAGATGGTTGGAGAGTGAGTTTTAGCCATTGGAATAAAAAAAGAGCCATTAGAAAGAGTTCAAAAACTAGCCGTTGAAGGTTGTCATGCATTTGAAGACTTCTCTATTTTTTTTAAGATGTCTCGATTTTACTTTGAAAAGTCTCAAAAATTTGGTGACGTCTCAATCTCAGTTCACAGAAATGAGGTTTCTATCTCCTAAGATGGAGATGACTCGAGCTGATTTCGAGTCCTCTCGAACCTATGCTAAGGTATTGTGCAAGCATGCCAAACAACTTGGAGATGATTTTGAATTTTCTAGAGAACCCTCCAAATTTTCTAGAGATAACTCTAAATTTTTTGGAGATGGCTTTAAAATTTTTGGCTTCATTTTTTTTCATTATTTGACCTTCCAAACTTGAATTTCTTGGCCCCAATCTCTTCTAAATATAGTTGCTTCTTTCAATTTTATTTTTCTTCTTCCAATCTTACTTTTTTCATACAAAGCCATCCAAACATATGTGAATTTATTCTTTTAAGTATTTTGGCATGACATCTTAAGAGAATTTATTCTTAAGATAAATTCTTCATTTTGGATATTTAAAAAATTTTATACATATTCTTGAAATACATGATATATTCAAAATTTGATGATCATCAAAATCAATCATGAGATCAACACTCAAAGATTGAAGACTGAGTTATATTTAATTTAATTAAAAAATAAAATTTTAAATTAATTTTTAAAGTAAAAATTTAATTAAGTAAATTAAGAGAATTAACTAAAATTTTAGCAAATTAAAATAAAAGATAGTAAAATAATAATTAATTAGGATTTTAAAATTAATTAAAGAAGAGAAATTATCTAGGATTTTAATTCTATCTTCTAATATTCAAGTTTATAATTGATTCATATAATTTTTTTATTATCAATATGCAATCTTATAAAATGTATGTTCTCTTGATCTGATTCTAACATAACATATTCTATCGAGCATGGACTATATCTAACATGATCATGATCCAACTCACAGATATAGACTATTTAGATCATGCAATCAAAGAACATAAATATAATTTTGATTAATTCTTATAATTCATCCTTATATGAGCATAGACCGTATCTATCTATAATTACGATATGTCTCCTTAGGTATAAATTATAAGAAAAATAAATATTAAAGTATAAATAAGAAAGGCATGTAAAAGATAAAAAAAATTTATTATCCAATAGAAAGATAAATAGAGTTCAAATTATAAACTCTCATGATTGAAAGACTTTTTTTACTCCCCTGAATACGAGACCTCTAGCCTGACATGATCGATAATCTGCTAGCTTTTAGCATCTTTGAATTCTCCCAAATAAACAAAAAGAAAAGAAAGAAGAAAGAAGAAAGAAAGGAAAAAGAGAAGAGAGGAGAAGAAGAGAGGGAGGAGGCTCTATTTTGGGCTGATTCCCCCTAAGGGGAGGGTCTCCTGGTCCTTGGCATAATAGGGCTTTAAATAGAGGAAAAATGAAGTTTGTGAGTCCTTGTTGAAGTCAAATCAGAGTCTGGATCAAATTTAATGGATTTGGAGGTTCCTAACCATCGGATCGCTGATCAAAGATCTAAAATCTATCAAAAATCCATCACCTAACTTTTGATCATCGCCTAGATTGATTTTCAACCATCAGATCGTTTGATTAGATGATTAATCACCATTGGATCGTGCCAAATCATTGAAGAAATCCTGTTCAAAATCAAAATGAGACGATCAATCGTGCCAAATCATTGAAGAAATCCTGTTCAAAATCAAAATGAGTCTTGATCGTCGGATGCCGATTGGGGATGACATCTACCATTGGATCATGTAATTAAACACTGCCTGGCTTCATAGACCGCATGTAGACCTGGTGCGATGAAGACTGCAATAAACCATCGTGCACCACGTCAATCAAAATGATGGAATTATCCTCCAATGCTGCATAAAAAAATTCATGAACCCTTTAATGGTCCACGCCTACCGAGTCAGCCATCGGTCCATCATGGATCGTGTGGTTTTCTAATGTCAGGATGACGTTAGGGTTGGTGGGAGCTAGGTTGCGAGCTTGCTTTGCACGTGGGCTTGCATTGGTTGGGCTGAAGGCGGGCTGCAGGCACTGATGGGCTAGTTTTGCTAGACCGTAGTTGGTTAGGTCGGGTTTGCTATATCGGCCAGTTGGGCTAAACTGGTCTAGTTTAATTTATATTTTTTTTTCTTCTTTAAAAATTTTGATCTCTATATCTTTTTTTATTTTAGCTTTGATTTACGTAAATCTTAATTCATTTGAATCCATAAATCAAACTTTTTGCATTGGTAGGCTTCTTTCCTACAAAAACATTAATAAAAGCATTAATTCTTTTAAATAAATATTAAATATTATATTATTTAATATTTTTATTTATAAATTTATGATAGTTATCATGTTCATTTGAAAGAGAATAAGATAAATTGATATGTATTGTGGATGAAAGAATCTAGTTTTAAAATATCACATAAATTTTTTTTTAAATCGAGATTTTGTGAAGCAAGCCTTTTGAGAGGGAGATTATCAAGTAGTTCAAGGATGACATGAAGGATTAAGTACTTTCAAATTTTGAGCCCAAAATATGATAATTTCGAGGATGAAATTATTTTAAAGAAGGAGAATGTAAGGATCCATAACTTTTTAATTTTATTGCATGAATCTTAAAGAAGAAAAATGAGAAAATTGGAAGAGGAGGACTCTTGATGGGAGTCAGACTCCTCTCCCTGAGTTCGGCAAGGATTGGGAGGTCTAGGGCTCAATGGAGCTCTAGATCTTAGCTATAAATAGGCCGACCCTCTTCTTCCTAGCTTAATGACCCAATCCCTGATCAATCACTGATGAAATCCATGGATCTCCTTGGATTTCTATCGCATATTTTTGTAAGCTACCACTACTTTCATTGGGAAAGATGACCAAAACTTTGCCAAAGATGAGGTATGACCATTAAACCCTCTATTTTTTTTCTTTTTTTTGGGTGCTACGAGCATTGCTGTCGGTGGGTAGTGGCCAAATTCCATGAGTAGGGCTTTCCCTGCTCTTGTCTTCTTCTTTTCCTTCTGTCAAGCAAGTTGCCTTGCCAGACGTAGCCACTCTCGGATTGCCATAGGCTGGAGCCGCCACCATCGGCACCATGGGGTCATTGCCATGGGGACAATTGGCCTAGGTCCCTTTTCCCTCCCCTGTTTCCATGAATAAGAAGAAAGCAAAAAAAAAAAACTAGAGAAAGAGAAGGAAAAGAAAAAGAAAAAGAAAAGGAAAGGAAAGGAAAGGAAAGGAAAGGAAAGAAAAGAAAAGAAAAGAAAAAAGAAGAAGAAAGGAGAGAGTTTTTTCTCTCTTCCCTCTCTCCTCTCTCTATCTTCTCTCTCCAATTTTTCTCTACTTTATCTTTTTAGATTGATTCTCTCTCTTTATAGATCTCTTTCTATAGAAATCCTATAGGTTAGTGGAGGATCCAGATGTCTAGATACGCTCAAACTAACTAGTTAATCCTATAAGGAGTTTTTGACCTATATTATTAGGATCGTTTACCATGATGTTTTACATCCATGATCATCTATGATTTTTATATTTGATATTGATTATGTAGAGGTGCAATTATTTATACAAGGTGTCGAATAGAAATATCTTGATATGGAGTTTATGGATCGAAGGGTTGATCAATAGCTATACTTGAGCCTAAAATCGGTAGAGATAAGAATCTCTCTTTATATGACCATTCTGTATATATGTATATTTTGGTACAATACATAATGATTTTAGTTTTATTTGGATATATGATTCCATATCATATGTGTATCATATGTTGACAATTTTAATTATTGAAAATATGATATTTGATAATTTGAAATTGAACAAGAAATGTAATACAAGTTATTGAAAGAACTCTTAAATATGTAAGGAGATTTGGACTAATCATGATATAGATTGTTGGTCATAGGCTGAATCATAACGTATTGGATTACCAATCATGGGCCAAATTATGACATCTTGGTTTAATTTATCACCATAGGCTGAATGTTATTCTTGTTAGATATATGTGCCCTAGAAGCCAGAATTGGCTGACACTTATAATACACTTCTAGGGGCAAAATTATAATTTTGACTAAAATCAATAAATGGGTTATTTTCTATCACATATGTGTATTTAGTGTCTATGATACATCCTTTGAGTTAATGGTAATGATAATTCATATTTTCAAGAGTTGAAAATTTAAGACATGAATAATCATTATTAACTCATAAACAGCTCCCGACCATAGGATCATCACGAGGATGGTGATTGATCCGGAAGGTTGGTGTACGATCGCTTCTCTTTAGTAGATGAGTCTTGAGTCTACGGTGTGGAGACACCGGAGCGAGAGTACAGGTACTCGTTAGAGAACGAGGGCACTGAGCGTGACCACCTCGAGTAGTCATTAGGAAGTCTACCTTCTCGTCAATGACTGACTCGATGCTGCAGTAGTGTGTCTGGTTCTTTGACCTGAGATGCATCGGCAGTTCACCTTGAGGGTGTTATAGTTTGACTACACCATTACTCGGTCTCCTAGCCATATGGAACCCTGAGGTGTATGTTGGCTATGACATGTTCATTGTAGGAACTGGATTGCATCAAGATGGGAATCTATCTACCTCGGTGGTAGAGGAGCAGCCCTATGATGATCATGAGAATCAAGTCCAGAAATCCATGGCCATGGTAGAGTGAAATAATAGAAAGAGTTTCTATTTAGATTTTCACATTGGACTCGAATCGAATGATTACATCATATGACAGAGACTAGGGTTTGACGAGTTCACCTTAACCCTAATCTGATCGGGGCTCAAGATAGAAGAACTTAATCACACAGGTAGCTGCACCAAGAGGTTCGCATTCAGCTCTGATGGGTTGCCACCATATACTGCTAGGTGTCACTGGTGGATTTTGGGAGCAATTAGAATGATTTAGATGATCGATCATTCTAGCTGTTCGAATCAGAAGAGTTCTGATCCATCGAAAGGAGTTTCGATGATGTCTATGATAGAGATCATGACATATCCCATTACCATACAGAACTGAACCTAACTGGGTCACACAAACAAGGGTTTGAATCTGGTGATCATCAATTGAACTGATCTAGTTCAATTGATCTGAATGAGATTCAATTAGGTTCAAGGAAATCGTGCTAGCACTCGATTGAACCTAACGTTCTTCTTTTACTATCATAAATAAGTTGTCCTGACTGAGCCAAAGGAGTTTGTGCTCAATCAGAGGCCTTCATATGGTCTGACTGGAGGTTGTCCAAGTCAGAATAGGTTGTCTTATTTGTAAGACATTACCTGCCATTTTTGGTCACCTGCCATTTCTTGTTCTTTGACTTTGGTCAAAAGTCTACCTTTGACTGGTCAAACGTTGACCATTGACCCTTTGACTTTTGACCACATGTCATGCACCTATTGGAGAGCTGGTGGGGGCCTGTCCCCCTGCCAGAACCTGGCAAGGAGAAGGGCGCACGCCAAGGGTGGCGTGAGCCCAAGTAGGAGGCGCCTAGGAGTCCTTGTTGGACAAGGACTCCACCTCCCTTTTGGATTCCAATCAGAGTTCTACTAAGAATCCAGTTTGACTGGTCTTAGGCACCCTCTAAGGAGGAATCCAGGGGTCTCTATTCCAACCAATCAGATTTAGATCTGATTTCACAAAGGGTTGTGATTGGTTGAGAGGAAGAGGAGTTGGATCACAAGAGGTCTATAAATAAGACCCTGCGCCCAACCCTAATTAAAATTCAATTGAGAATTGAGAAACCCCACGCCCCAAGGCTGCCTCTCCCCTCCTTCTCCATGCCATAGCTCTCTTCTCCCCTTGCTCTCCACGTCCAAAAGAGTTTTGGACTTAGGTTGGTGCGATTCAGATCAAGGAAAGGCGATCAAAAGCAAGAAGGCTGCGCTGCTGCAAAAGGACGACTGCAGATCTTCAAAAGAGTTTTGAAGATCCTCCAGATCAGATCCAGATCTGATTTTTGGAGGTGTGATAGAGAAGAAGAGGATCTCCAGATCCAACCCGAGTGGATACCGGTAGAGGCCAGGCGCTTGCGTGGCTAAGATCCAGAACCTTCCGCTGCAATCAGGATCATCTACAGGGTAATAGGATTACCCAAATCAGGTAAATTAAATTTGATTTAATTTATCTTATTTTATTTTATTTATTAAAATAATAAGAATCAGATCTGAAAATATATCAAGATCTGATTGAGATCAAGAGAAAAATTTTTGAAATATATCTCTTGATCTAATCAGATCTGGAACGAACCTGGACCGGGAAATCAGGATTTCCCTTCAACTGGTATCAGAGCCATGGTTCTAAAATTGTTTAGATCTGATTTTAATTTTATTTTAATTAGAAAATAAAGTGATTTCAGATGTCACATGAGATGTGATCAGATCTGAAATCAAAAAAAATTAAAATTAAATGATTTGGATCTAAGAACATGAAGATATGCATGACTAGTTCTAGAATAGAATAGTTCTATAGAATAGTTTTGCATGTCTTTGATTTAATCTGATTAAATCATATTTTAGATCTTCTTATTTACTATTTTTTGATATTATAAGTGTTATAATAACATCTGAAAAATAGCAAATAAAAATTATTTAATTTTAAATATCATATGAGATATGATTAGATGCATGTCTAGACTAGTTGTAGAATAGTTCTACATAATTGTCTAGATTAGAATTTATTTTGATTAGATCAATTTAAATCTAATTTTTTAGATTATTATGAGATAATTTAGATCTGAAAACATGCATGATTATGATACATGAGATGTATGCAAAATATGCCTTGATTAGATCTAAATTTATATATGAGATATATGATATAGATCTGATACTGTTTTGTAGTATTGACATGTTCCTGATTAAGGCGTTCCTCTTGGCCGTCCGGTCATAAGAACGAAGAAGGGTTTAAAGGCCCTCTCTTTCCCATTCGATGGGGTGTTCTTATGATGTGTAGGGGTGCTGCGTGTTCGTCCTTAATCAGAAACCCAAAACTTACTTTCTGCAAAACCCTAGATCCTGAAACCCTAGGATTTATTGTGCATATTTTGTTTATGAACCCAACTTAATTAAGAATTAAGTTTATGGAATATTAATTAGGTCTAAAATTGAGAATTTCAGATCTAAGACATATTCATAATACTGGGTTCGGGCTTGGGTAGCTCAATTAGGTCTAAGCGGTTGATCAAACCGAATCAAGAGTTGGTTAGATGGGATCAACAATGCTTAAATTGACCAGCCTAATAGGATTAAGTCTGGGTCAAGATCGAGTCACGATCAAGCAAGACCTAATTAGGCTCAGAGGTTAGAGTCTGGATTGTAGGCTAACCCAATTGGTTCTGACTCAACAATTTGGTGTCTAAGGTAAGTTTGGCACAGACGACCGACTGGTTTTTAATTGGAAGCTACTCGACCTGAATGCGTTCTTGTGCGAGTTAATGGCATATTCCTTCCACCGGTCTCACTTACCTGGCCATATCTGTTGACACAGTTCTGATCTGAGGTGGTCAATAATCCGAGCTAACCCATGCCACTAGGTTAGTCATAATTGTTATGACTAAGCCAAGTCTAGTTTAATGAGACCTGAATCAATTCTCCCTAAGAAAAGATTAAGTCTGAGGTCTTCCACCATTGTAGATGTGCGGGCCCTTCCCGGGGTTGATTGTTCTCGGCTGGATACAGTGGCTCAGTTGCACCGGGAAGATGCAACCATGTCTATTAGGCATTGGATGCTATGGGCTGGAGGATGAGTTGGGCTCAATATTCCGGATACGGTGAGAGACCTCAATTAGGAACCCAGTCTATGCAAATGGTGGGTCTGACTTAACTAAGGAGTGGATCAATATTTCGGATACGGTGAGATTCATGAATTAGAGACCAAGTTTGGGTGCACCATGATTAGAGAATCATTGAACAAGAGTTGTTCACTCATTGGCTAACCCATCACCAATAACTGTTAGGTGAGGTGATGAGTCAGTTGGTGAGACCGCACCACCCACTAGAAATCATTAATCGTGGAGATTTTCGCATCTCTACAGAGGGAGTGTAGGGATCCGAGAAAATAGTGGGAGCTAATTTGTTTAAAAATAAAATCCCTAAACAAATTGGTCAAGTCAAAATTACAGTATCTAACTAGAATCTTTGACTCTCTACAGGAAAAATGTCTGCGTCCAACCCACTGGCACGTATCCTAGACACACATAGACTGACTGGACCCAATTATAAAGATTGGCTCAGGAACTACAAAATTATTTTGGGTTCAGAGAAGTTAACACATGTTTTGGACCAGGACCCTCCCACCTTACCAGCTCGTCCATCCACTGAACAGAGAGCGTCTCTGGAAAAATGGATTGACGAAGATAATAAGGCCAGATACTACATGTTGGGCTCGATGTCTGATGAGCTCCAGCGCCAACATGAAGATATCGGGACTGCTCGCCAAATGTTGGCTCACCTGCAGGAGATGTTTGGTGAACAGAGTCGCGCAGCCAAATATCAAGTCACGAAATGACTTTTTAAGGCTAAGATGCGTGATGGGCAGTCAGTCCAAGATCACTGTCTGACAATGATCAAGGACATGGAAGAGCTTGAGAAGCTCGGTGTGAAGTTGGACTTGGATCTGCAGAACGATATTATTCTGCAATCCTTGACTGATGCATATGGGCAATTCATCATGAATTACCACATGCATAAACTTCAAAATTCCTTGGCCGAGTTGATGAATATGCTGGTTACCGCTGAGCTTTCTATGAAAGGTTCTAAAGGCTCAGTTCTTGCTATGGAACGGACTTCTTCCAAAAGAAAGTCTTATGGAAAGAAAAAGAAGTCTGTGAAAAAGCAAAAGGTGGAAGGATCAAAGAAGAAGAAGGCAGAAGCCGAAGAAAAAGGCCGATGGCAAAGGAAAGTGTTTCCATTGCAACAGCGACGGCCATTGGAAGCGGAACTGCCCTACTTACCTGGCCACCCTGAAGAACAAGAAGGAAGGTCCTTCTGGAGGTATGCTCGTTATTGAGTCTAACCTTACGGTTTCTTCTGCATCCAGTTGGGTGCTTGACTCTGGTTCTAGTGCTCATCTGTGCACTTCTATGCAGGGTCTTGAGGATAGCAGGAGGCTGAGGGATGGAGACATGATCCTACGCGTCGGTAATGGAGCAAGAGTTGCTGCAGTAGCCGTGGGAACATACCCTCTTCGATTACCATCTGGTTTAGACTTAGTTTTAAAAGACTGTTATTATGTGCCTGCAGCTAGCAGGAATTTGATTTCTGTTTCATGCTTAGCACAAGAAGGTTATGTGATCACCTTCTTTAAGGACCATTGTAACATTCTTTATGAAAGAAATAAAATTGCAAATGGTTTCCTTGTTAATGGTCTTTATCAGTTGCATATTGATGTACCTATTTTAACTATCGAGCAAAACGTGAATGCCAAACGACCTAGGGATAGTCCAAACGACAGATATCTATGGCACCTGAGATTAGGTCATATAGCAGAAGATAGGATTAACAAATTGGAGAAAAATGGGCTATTGAGTCCATTGACTTTTGAGTCATATCCAACTTGTGAATCTTGTCTTCAAGGCAAAATGACTAAACTCCCTTTTGTTGGACATGGGGAGAGGGCCACAGATCTCCTTGCCCTAGTACATACTGATGTGTGCGGCCCATTTGATGTGCCGGCTAGAGGCAATTTTGTCTACTTCATTACCTTTACCGATGATCTGTCTAGGTATGGGTATGTGTATCTTATGAGACATAAGTCTGAAGCCTTTGAAAAGTTCAAAGAATTCAGACATGAAGTAGAAAAACAAACTGGAAAACCCATTAAGGTTCTTCGATCAGATCGAGGAGGTGAATACCTTAGCCGGGAATTCCTAGACTATCTTAAGGAAAATGGCATAGTCTCTCAATGGACTCCACCAGGAACACCTCAACTCAACGGGGTTTCAGAATGGAGAAATCGGACTCTATTGGATATGGTTCGATCCATGATGAGCTTCACAGACCTCCCTGATTTTCTTTGGGGACATTCATTATTAACTTCAATCTATTCTACTGAATAGGGTTCCCTCTAAAACCGTTCCTACCACACCGTATGAGATATGGCACGGTAAGAAACCAAGTCTGAGTCATCTCAGAATTTGGGGTTGTCCGGCTCATGTCAAAAGACAACAAGCGGACAAGTTAGAGTTTAGGTCCTTTAGAGCTCGATTCATAGGATATCCTAAAGAGTCATTAGGATACTATTTCTACATTCCAGAAGACCACAATGTGATTGTGAGTCGACATGCCATATTTCTTGAAAAATAGTTTATTCAAGATAGTGGCATTGGAAAGCAGATTAAGCTTGATGAGAAAGTCTCACAAGCAGAACGAGCTAAGGACCAAGTGGAACCAAATCAGGTTGAGCCAATAAGAACACTACCAAGTGGAACCAAATCAGGTTGAGCCAATAAGAACACTACCTCCTCCACCTCGTAGATCGGAAAGAGTTTTCCGTCCCCCTGAAAGATACTTAGGTATTATTTCAGAGGATGTAGAGGAAATGTTCCTCATAGGTAATGGTGCTCATGGTGATGATCCCAAAACCTACAACGAGGCGATATCAGATATCGACTCCGAGAAATGGCTTGAGGCAATGAAGTCAGAGATTGACTCGATGCACTCAAACCAAGTCTGGACCTTGGTAGATCCACCAGAAGGTATAGTACCTATTGGGTGTAAATGGATCTTCAAGAGAAAGATTGGTGCAGATGGGAATGTGGAGACATTCAAGGCTAGACTGGTGGCAAAAGGTTATAGTCAACGTGAAGGCATTGACTATCAGGATACCTTTTCCCCGGTAGCTATGCTAAAATCCATCCGCACATTGCTTGCTGTTGCAGCCTATTTCGATTATGAAATATGGCAAATGGACGTGAAAACGGCATTCCTAAATGGATATCTTGAGGAAGATATCTATATGGAACAGCCGCTAGGTTTCACATCCAGTGATACTGATCACAAGGTTTGCAAGCTGCAAAGGTCCATATATGGACTTAAGCAAGCATCTCGGAGCTGGAACACTCGTTTCAATGATGTGATCAAAAAGTTTGGTTTCATCAAAAATGAAGAGGAACCATGTGTTTTCAAAAGGGTCAGTGGGAGCGCTGTTGTCTTCCTCGTATTGTACGTGGATGACATCCTCCTTATTGGGAATGATATTCCCATGTTGACATCAGTCAAGATGTGGTTGTCCAAGGAATTCTCCATGAAAGACCTAGGTGAAGCATCCTTTATTCTAGGAATTAAGGTCTATAGGGATAGACCGAATAGGATGCTAGGACTTTCACAGAAGATGTACATAGAGGAAGTACTAAAGAGGTTTAGTATGGAAAACTCTAAGAGGGGATTAATACCCTTCAGACATGGTATTCATCTTTCCAAGAAGATGTGCCCCAGCACACCTGAGGAAATAGAACGCATGAGCAAGATCCCTTATGCTTCTGCAATAGGGAGCCTCATGTATGCCATGCTATGTACACGACCTGATATAGCCCATGCTGTGAGTGTCACAAGCAGATATCAGTCAAATCCAGGTGAAGAACACTGGACTTCTGTGAAATGTATCCTTAAGTACTTGAGAAGAACTAAGGATATGATGTTGGTCTTTGGTAACGGAGAACTCCAAGTTCCAGGGATACACAGACTCGGACTTCATGTCCGATATAGATGATCGAAAGTCGACATCTGGAAGTCTGTTTGTGTGCAATGGTGGAGCTGTCAGCTGGAAGAGTTCCAAGCAAACTGTGATAGCAGATTCCACCATGGAAGCAGAATATATAGCTGCATCAGAGGCTGCAAAGGAAGCATTCTGGTACAAGAAGTTTGCTGCAGAAATTGGAGTAATGCCATCAGATGCCATTCCTCTTTACTGCGACAACAATGGCGCCATAGCCCTTGCTAAGGAGCCGAGGTCTCACCAGAAGTCCAAGCACATTGAGCGGCGATATCATCTCATCCGCGATTACCTTGAGAAAGGTTACGTTGAGGTCAAGAGAGTCAACTCCGCAGATAATGTGGCAGACCCACTTACAAAGCCGTTGGGCCAGCAGAAGATCGAAGCCCACCTTGAGAAGATGGGACTTAGACTTGTAGCCAATTGGCTTTAGGACAAGTGGGAGATTGTTAGATATATGTGCCCTAGAAGCCAGAATTGGCTGACACTTGTAATACACTTCTAGGGGCAAAATTATAATTTTGACTATAATTAATAAAATGGGTTATTTTCTATCACATATGTGTATTTAGTGTCTGTGATACATCCTTTGAGTTAATGGTAATGATAATTCATATTTTCAAGAGTTGAAAATTTAAGACATGAATAATCATTATTAACTCATAAACAGCTCCCGACCATAGGATCATCACGAGGATGGTGATTGATCCGGAAGGTTGGTGTACGATCGCTTCTCTTTAGTAGATGAGTCTTGAGTCTACGGTGTGGAGACACCGGAGCGAGAGTACAGGTACTCGTTAGAGAACGAGGGCACTGAGCGTGACCACCTCGAGTAGTCATTAGGAAGTCTACCTTCTCGTCAATGACTGACTCGATGCTGCAGTAGTGTGTCTGGTTCTTTGACCTGAGATGCATCGGCAGTTCACCTTGAGGGTGTTATAGTTTGACTACACCATTACTCGGTCTCCTAGCCATATGGAACCCTGAGGTGTATGTTGGCTATGACATGTTCATTGTAGGAACTGGATTGCATCAAGATGGGAATCTATCTACCTCGGTGGTAGAGGAGCAGCCCTATGATGATCATGAGAATCAAGTCCAGAAATCCATGGCCATGGTAGAGTGAAATAATAGAAAGAGTTTCTATTTAGATTTTCACATTGGACTCGAATCGAATGATTACATCATATGACAGAGACTAGGGTTTGACGAGTTCACCTTAACCCTAATCTGATCGGGGCTCAAGATAGAAGAACTTAATCACACAGGTAGCTGCACCAAGAGGTTCGCATTCAGCTCTGATGGGTTGCCACCATATACTGCTAGGTGTCACTGGTGGATTTTGGGAGCAATTAGAATGATTTAGATGATCGATCATTCTAGCTGTTCGAATCAGAAGAGTTCTGATCCATCGAAAGGAGTTTCGATGATGTCTATGATAGAGATCATGACATATCCCATTACCATACAGAACTGAACCTAACTGGGTCACACAAACAAGGGTTTGAATCTGGTGATCATCAATTGAACTGATCTAGTTCAATTGATCTGAATGAGATTCAATTAGGTTCAAGGAAATCGTGCTAGCACTCGATTGAACCTAACGTTCTTCTTTTACTATCATAAATAAGTTGTCCTGACTGAGCCAAAGGAGTTTGTGCTCAATCAGAGGCCTTCATATGGTCTGACTGGAGGTTGTCCAAGTCAGAATAGGTTGTCTTATTTGTAAGACATTACCTGCCATTTTTGGTCACCTGCCATTTCTTGTTCTTTGACTTTGGTCAAAAGTCTACCTTTGACTGGTCAAACGTTGACCATTGACCCTTTGACTTTTGACCACATGTCATGCACCTATTGGAGAGCTGGTGGGGGCCTGTCCCCCTGCCAGAACCTGGCAAGGAGAAGGGCGCACGCCAAGGGTGGCGTGAGCCCAAGTAGGAGGCGCCTAGGAGTCCTTGTTGGACAAGGACTCCACCTCCCTTTTGGATTCCAATCAGAGTTCTACTAAGAATCCAGTTTGACTGGTCTTAGGCGCCCTCTAAGGAGGAATCCAGGGGTCTCTATTCCAACCAATCAGATTTAGATCTGATTTCACAAAGGGTTGTGATTGGTTGAGAGGAAGAGGAGTTGGATCACAAGAGGTCTATAAATAAGACCCTGCGCCCAACCCTAATTCTAAATGCAATTGAGAATTGAGAAACCCCACGCCCCAAGGCTGCCTCTCCCCTCCTTCTCCATGCCATAGTCTCTTCTCCCCTTGCTCTCCACGTCCAAAAGTGTTTTGGACTTAGGTTGGTGCGATTCAGATCAAGGAAAGGCGATCAAAAGCAAGAAGGCTGCGCTGCTGCAAAAGGACGACTGCAGATCTTCAAAAGAGTTTTGAAGATCCTCCAGATCAGATCCAGATCTGATTTTTGGAGGTGTGATAGAGAAGAAGAGGATCTCCAGATCCAACCCGAGTGGATACCGGTAGAGGCCAGGCGCTTGCGTGGCTAAGATCCAGAACCTTCCGCTGCAATCAGGATCATCTACAGGGTAATAGGATTACCCAAATCAGGTAAATTAAATTTGATTTAATTTATTCTTATTTTATTTTATTTATAAAATAATAAGAATCAGATCTGAAATACATCAAGATCTGATTGGGATCAAGAGAAAAATTTTTGAAATATATCTCTTGATCTGATCAGATCTGAACGAACCTGGTCTGAAAAATCAGGATTTCCCTTCAATATATACAGAGTGTGACATGGTATATATTCATATTGCATGCCTATGAAATTTTGTGATTTATGACTTCTTTTTGTTATTACTCATTCATTATTTTTGAGTTATATTATTATATTGGTGTATGTGTGTGATGAAATTTTTACTAGGTTGTAAAGCTCATCCTCCTCCATTTTTCTTTTTCTTTTCAGAGTTGCTGTCTTGGGTTTATGAGTAAATGAATAAATAGACAGAGCGTCATTGATTTCTGATCAGTTGGAAGGAATTGAATTTGTAAATATGCAAGTTTTACTAATTAATGTTATGAATTAGATCATTATAATTTATAGATATTGAGGTTCTATCGGATCTTAAGGCCTTACATAGTCTCTAAGGCATCATTCTAGGATCCATGCGGCCATGTTGCATAACCGAACCATGTATTCTGTTTGGGGCATGATAGGGGGTACCTAAGAGACAAGGATTGGTGTCGAAGTAGATGATCTCGCTAAGCTACGGATCCCCCAATGCCATGAAGAACCGGTTAAATTAGCATTGTGGCTGCTTCAAAAAATTCTAGCATTAGCCGATAAGCCATGTTTCCAATATGATCAAGTAGAAATTGAGACGATTGAAAGATCCTTTTGGTTCCTGACATTCCAAAGAAGCCAACCCATAAAGCAACAAAGGGACCTATGATGCTCAGCATTCTATATACCATAAATGAATTCAAGCAACTCTAGGATAGTATTAAAGGTCTTTGACATTAAAGCCTACATCATTAGATGCCACATAGCACTTTAAATGAAAATGTGAAATACCCTTTGGTTAGTCTCCACTAGAGGTGTGAAACCAAACTAGTTAAATCGCAAAACTGATCCAAACCGCTAAGTAATCACTAATTTTGGTTCAATTTGGGTTGGATTTTTTCAAATTTGGTTCGGCTTCAATTTAAAAATTTTAGAAACTAAAAAAATTAGTTCAATTTTGATTTAAATTTTGAAAAATCTGATTTACATCAAAACGGTCTGTATGCGTTCGCGCGTGCGCATGTAGATAAATGATAAACTATAAGCTACTATATTGTCACAAAGAATCTCGTAGTCCTATCTCATTTAGCCTATTCATAAGCTGCCCATTTAGCCCATCCCATAGGCTATCTGTTTAGTATGATTAGAATTTAAAATAGATAACAATCTATTTAGCTTATTCTATAAGCTGCCCATTTTACAAGCACTTAATAACCTATAACTTGAAAAAATGAATCGGACTGAACTGACATTTTTGGATTGGTTTGAACCAATTTTTCTATGTGATTGGTTTAATTTCGGTTTCAATTTTTGATTCAACTTGATTTGCCCTGAAGATTGATTCTAAACCAATTCAAACCAAACTGTGCACACGCCTAGTCTGAATAGAGATCACAAAGATATTTTGATGATTAAGAATACTGTTATAAAGAGTTGCAAGGTAACATTTTCTATAGTATTTTCCTCAAGAAAAGCCTCATTACTCTTGATGTTGCTAGCCTTGATTCTCTACAACAATCTTGTATTAAATTGAAAAGGAGACTCATAGGTGGATGGGATTGCTTTGGTAATGAAGCAAGCTTTGAATTTGCCAAGACCATTTTCACCCCATCCAATGGATCATGGCGGCACCATCTTCACTTCTCGAAAGATAATCAGACTTCATACCATATGAACCTTGGTCAAGGTGGTTGCTGGCCTCCAAATATATAGAATCTGCATCCGAAGCATGCAATGGAAGGCCGAAGAAGTCCAAATGTATCCCGATCTACAGATTATGCAACATAGTTTCATCTCTATATGACCATAATTTTACAAAAAATCTGAAAAAGCGGTCCCTCATGGATCCTTGATGAAAGGCATGGAATAAGAGAGATCTAGAAGGGAAGAGGACCAGAAAAATGTTGGAGCCTATAGGAATCATATCAATCTAGGCTGGAACCTCCTCAATGCCAGGGATACGCGATAAGGACCTAGAGCTCAATCTTGCTTCTAGAGGTGGTGACACTCAAAACATTGCTCTGGACATGTCTTGATTGTGCTAAACTTGCTTCTATTTAGTAAGCAAGAACACCAAGGTTGATTTAGGATGACCTAAGAGGTACACTTCACCCCCACCATCCATAATCGTCTTTGAGCAGTAGATTCTAGAGGAATGGCCCATACCTTTGCAAATGAAACAAACTAAGCTACTACGGCACTCCCGCATGCCTATAGTGGCCAAAGTCCACATAGCAAAAATAGGCCCCTTTTCAAGTGGAAAGGTCCTCTTTCTCTAGGAAGGAAGGAATGGACCTACATCCTACACCGACACCAAGCTTTTAAAGATCGATGATCGATGCCTGGAGTTAAGACCAAAATGAGGAATGGAGCCCTAATTGTTGGGGCTTAATAAGTAGATCGTTCCATACTTTCTTTAAGGATCTCTAGGGCAAAGAAGAAGTGGAGTCAATAGCAAACTATTTGCCCTTGTTAGAGCTAGAGAACTTCTAACCTGCCATATTCACTCCCTCTTGATAATCAACTCTAGATGGGCCATGATGATGGTGAAGCACATTAAAGCCATTAAAGTCAAATAAGAATCCTCTCCCACCCAGAGGGACAACATTGGCTCTAATCAGAGTCAAATACTAAGGATGATGAAAAGTCCTTTTATGGTCCAAATCCCTATTTTTAGCACCTAGGCCACCTCTTCAATCTTTCCTGATAGCACCAATTATCACCCATTAGTTTCTCCCTTGCTGCAACCACCCTCTAGCCATTTGTCTTCCAATATATACACAACTTCAAATCTGTATAAAGGTGTACATGCAACGAAGAAGACTACACCGAAGATGAAACTGATTTTAGGGAGGATTCGGCCTCTCCTCCACCCTATAAATGTTTCTCTCCCTATCCTAGCAATCCATGATGAACACCGGCCTTCCTCCCTCTTTCTTTTTCTTGATTTCTCCTGTTGAAGCCATTGATGCCTTCACCGTGCCCATCGAAAATTAAGACCAAAGATGCCATCGGAACCAAGATAAGGCCACGATCCTTCCTTCCCTTTCTCTTCCTCATCTTCCTATAGCTCCAGTCTCGCCACCGGCCACCGGCTTTGCCGAAAATCAATCTTAAAAAAGATCCTCCATTTTCATGCTTTCTCTTGACCGGCAGCCATTATCGTCGATCGTCCTTTGCTCCATCATTACCAGCTACATTCCGTCGGCTATCGTTGTTGGTCCTTCGACTGTGATGCCACACTCCACAGGAGCACCAACCTCCACCCATGCCCCTGCTCTGTTTTGGCCAAGAAAAAGAAGAAGAAGAGAAGAGAAGAAAAGAAAAGAAAAGAAAAGATAAGAAGAGAGAACGGTTCTCTGTCTCTCCTTATCTCTCTAAGATTTCTCTCTCCATCCATTTTCTTTCTCTCTCTATTTGATCCATGAACCCCATCATGAACTTGATATGATCTTTTCAGAAAGACTTAGACTCGCTTTAATATCCATGCGGTTTATCGGATCCTGACTCATTCCTCGTTAAAAAATTTATAATATCTGATCATAATTAAGCTCCTATTAAGACACCTAGACATGACTCATGATGATGTTGATCATTAATTTTTTTTTTGAGCAATATAATATTTCTCTCCACTTTGTCTCTTTAAAAAAATATAGAGATTTCAATATTTGAGCCATGTCTTCCTCTTAAAGGGATTCACCTCGACTCCGACAAGATGCTACAAAAAAATAATGTTTAGCGATAAAATATTTTACGATGATAGAAAATTTATTATAAAAAATTAATATTTTTTGGTGATATAAAATATCACCATAAAAGATGTATGAATGATTTCTTTTGCGGTGATTTTATTTCTTCACCGTAAAATATTGCCACAAAATATTTTTTGCCATTTTTTTTTTAGACGTCAATCTTTTTTGATGAAAAATTTCATCACAAAAAATTTTTTGCTTTCTGTGGTGAAATTTCGATCGTCGTAGAAAAGATTTCAAAAATCTTTCACATTACCAGCGAAGATGTTTGCCAAAAATTTTGCCGCAAAATTTTTTAGGAACATATTTGAAAATTTATTTCTCCTCCATCTTTTTTTTCGTTTCCCTTTGCCTTTTTTTTTCCATCCGCCTTTTTCTTTTCCCTCTCCCATTTTCTCCTTCCCCTCTCCCGTTTTCCTCTTCCGCGTTATTCTTTTCCTCTCTCCCGAACCGATCACCGTCGGCCTCCTTCCTCCACCGGCAGACCAGTGCTCGCATCACCGATCCTCCGCAAGAAGCTCATCGGCGACAAGGTCCGCCGGTGATACCCCTACGAACGACGACAAGCTCGTCCTCGTCCTCATCCTCATCCTCGTCATCCGACAAGGTACATATGTTTCTTCTACGCCTCTCTGTCTCTCTCTCTGTGTGTGTCTTCTCTCTCTTCTCTCTGCTCTGCATCAGTTCATTATTTGTTTCCTATTCTCATGCTTGTTTAAACCCGCCATGTGTTTGATTTTATGCCTATATGAAAACCGCTGAAGTTGTTTAATGATATTTGTGATGATAATTCAGGTAATTAAATAAAACCTTTGCTACAATCAAAGTACTTCACCTCTATATATCACTCATTTTTATCTTGGGAATGAAAGTCATATATTTCTGCTTGACAATAGAATCCTTGCTACAGTTGGCTGATGGTGAACCTCATTCATCATCCTGTTTTAGACTATTCCACTCTTCCCATTTCATCCCTGCAAGCATTTAGTTATTAAACTACTTCAAATGGAAGCAAGATGATGCTTTCATGGGCCACCATCTGATTGTTCAGTTCGAACCGCATCATTTATTAGTGCCACAAGAAAACAAATCAATGCCATGCGAGGATACGACGATGACAAGATGATCATTTGACAACCACATTTTAGGATATCAATTCTTGTGCACTGCATTGTAAATACTAGTTATAATCCTTTATCTTCAATCAATATTTTTAATTCACATTCATGGGAAGACGAAGTTGGCATGCCCAATGATACTTGTGATGCTTTCCATCCCCTGCATTTCTTTTTTTCTTTTTTAACCTCTGACCCTCAAAACCTGATGAAGATGGGAGCATGCAGGTCTCTGGTAAACTACCAAGAAACTGTACCAGCTTTCCACACCCTACACTTAGGATTCCATTGCCTTTTGCTGAGAAAGTGGAGCAATAATATAATCTCACAAGACCACATGATTGATTTGGACTCTTTTCTTAATCTACCTCATTTTTGGCAAGCTCTATAAAGTTTAAATGAATTTGAATCCAGTAGCAAGGACCTCAAGCATTCTGCTGGACCACCAACATGAGCCCTGACAACATCTTGATTTAGGCCATTCACTTGATCGCCCAAGTCATGAAGGGCCAGCAGTAAAAGGCTTCGTTGAAGGTGGAGAGTTTTCATCTATGTAAGCAGTAATATATTTTATTCTGGGTAACCTCCTACCATTAAAGTACCTCACCTCTATATAGCTTTTGGAACATTTTGACCATTCACTTGAAGTACATCTATAGTTTCAATTGTTGAGCTAGATATATGCTAATGTAAGAATTTTCATTCATTTCATTCTATCACTATTTACAATTTGACTTTATTTGGTAGGCATTAAAAATGGATAGGAGTTGGATGAAATTAAGACATAGATGGTGTAAAGAGTATGTTAATGGAGTTAAGGAAGTTTATTGAGTTTGCAAAGAATCATATGGGTCAAGATAATATGGTCCGGTGTCCTTGTCTGAAGTGCATGAATGCATATTACAAGCATTTGGATGAAGTGGAAGATGATTTGTGCATAAATGGAATTCAAGGTACTTGTATACGGTGGATAGATATTTCATGGGGAAAATATCTCACTTAGCAGATACAGATCATGTAACGGTAATCCGAGATTATAGCTGGCTTAGCACTCCACATTAAGGTCGTGCCATGGTTGGGCAGCGTGAGCTTGCATGCTGGTTCGGTATGTTTTTCATTAAATTAAATTAAATATGTGCAAAAAGTATAAATATATTTTTTATGGTGATAAATTTTATCGTAAAAAAATATTGGCTGCATTAGCTAACATTTTTAGTGGTGATCAAATTTGCCATCAAAGCTTATGGATTCTTTTCGACGATAAAATTTTACCGTCAATATTATTTAGTGGTGTTAATATATCACCGTAAAAGGTATATCAAATCATAAAGAATTTTTTTGTGGCGACTAAAATTATCGTTTAAAGTTAAATTTTTTCGGGCGACATAATATTTGTTGTTAAAGGTCTTTATTTTTTAGTAAAAATTTTTGCCGCTAAAAATTGAACCTTTATCGGCGAAACTGTTTGTCGCTAAATATTTATCTAATTATTATTTTATAACAAATATGCTAATAAGATGGTGAATAGTGTGCTCTTTAGTCGCGAGTTTGTTTGCCGCAAAAGGTCTACATTAAAAAATTTCACCGTAAAATGTTTAACCTTTTGCGGCAAAATTTTTTTATTGCCACAAAAAAACATCTCCCGACAAGTCTTCCGTGGTGATTTTCCAGCGATCATTTTTTCATCATTAAAAATCTTTTGCAGGGAGATATTAATTTTTGGCCGCAATTATTTTTGCCACAAAAATTAAATTTTCTTGTAATGAGATAGCCTCGAATTGATTTGGTGTCTGGATGATTCATCAGATTGATCACCTAGTTAATCATCTCTTTTACTATTATTATTTAATTTTATTAAATTTAATAAATAAAAATTTTATGATTATGAATTAATATTTAAAATAGGATTACTTGATTTATCTAATGAAGTTTGAAGATCTAGAATGATTGAGATTAGTTGACCTTACACTCCTTATTTATTTTTAAATTATCATATTTTCAATATAAATGATTTGTTATTGAAGAAATTATGTTTTCTAAAATAATGATCAGTAGATATGAAAAAGTATATTTTATTATAATCATTAATTTTATGAATATATTTTATAAAATGATATATTTATAAATATGAATTTTATTATTTTTTTATCTATGTATATGCATACTTTAAGAAAAAGATATAAAGATTTTAAAGGCCCTCAGGTAGCTATGAATGAATCCCTATAAGAAGATTGATATTTGGAGCTAGCATCCATAAGAATACATGCCCTATTAGTGAGTATAAAGTTAGCATACGAAATAAGAACTTTATCGATTAAGAATACTGCCTTATCATGGATATAATGTGACAATAGCACGAATATCTGTGAGCAATATTTTGAAACATGACATGAATATTTGATACAAATAATCTATAAATCATATTTACGTGCTTTATTTTTATAATATATGATATTTTCTAAATATTGTATTATCATAAAAAGACTTATGCTTGATCTAGTAAGAAAGTGTATGTTTTACTTACAGAGCTAGTGTAGCTCATATCTTTTTATTATTTTTTTTATAGAAAAGTAAGATTAGAAATGATCGAGGATTCAGACTTGGGTATCTACGTAGCAAGCTTGAAAATTTTGTAGTTGGAATTAGCTTATTGAAATGATTATAAATTTATAGTCAATTATTGATAAATTTTAAGACATAGGTTGGGTTTTGATCTTGGATTTGGATTTAGATGTTCTGAACTAATTTTGATTTAATTATTTGATATATGATTGAAGTTGAATTAATCTTTTATAATTTTTATTTATAGTAGATTTTAGTTGATTATGATTCATAAGCTTCGTGTTATCTTGGACTACACCCCTCAATAGCATGATCTTGTTATATTCCGGATTTAGGGCATGACATAAAATATCTAAAAATTTGTACTATGGTCCAACTTTAGGTTTTCAGCACTTTTATTCTTTACGGTGACAATTACAAAGGTCACATGCTAATGGAATCGAAGAGATACTTCCATAAGGAGGAAGCTCACATAAAGTTCAGCCACAACTAAAGCACGTATACATAGACACACATAGATACGGACACAAATACATACATATATAATCATAACCAATCCCCAGCATCATCAAGCTAAGCCACGGCTGACAAACCTTAGAAAGACAACAACTAATTTTGCCTCTTGCTCCTTAAGATTTTGAAAGAGGCTTCCGGGCAAGGAAGAAGTACATTGGTGTAAAAATCTCTTCCCTGCATCAATTAGCCACATTACCTCATTTGAAATTGTCATGCTTAAGTGGGCAAACATCGCTTTATATGAAGAAGAAATTATAATAAGTGAACTCGAAACATTTACTCACCTTCCACCTTCCGCAAGTGCATCAGCATCCTTTTCTAGGATTGAATGAACTTTTGAACTTCCTGCTGGAGCAAGTCCCACAAATTCTAGCATACTAACCTATAAAACAAACGACGCAAAAGGAAGAAGCTCCAAACTTCAATTACAAGGAAGAAAGTAGCAGGAAAAAACAAAACGAGAAATGAAAACAGTAAGGATCTAATTTACCATAGATCTAGTGATGCAACGTCCAATGGCTGTTGATCGGAAGCTACTTATGGAGAACTGGTTTGTATCCAAGGGCAAATACCATGGCAGTTCGGAATCTAAGCTACGATCTCTCTCCCACACAACCTGTAAGATTTCATTTGTAGATAGTCTATAGAGAAAGCATTACGGACCAGTACATTATGTCTGACATCTTACCTCAAACCCTGCAAGCTTTAAGGCTTCAAGGCATTGGCTTGTAGTTCTTGCATATGGGAGAGCAGGCCAAGTTCAATATCAGCCTTAATTTTCTGATGCTTTTCATTCCTGGGATCAAAGTGCTCGGTCAAGCACAACTCGTAGCTCGCAAAACACTGACCAGGCTTAAGTACCCTACAAATCTCCTTATAGCAGGCAACCTATACCAACCATAAAGGCATTAGAAGTATTTGGAAAAGGTGTGACGCAAACTAAAATAAATCATAACAAATGTTTAGACAAGCATTTGCATTGGAGTGTACCAGGTCTGTTGCATACGATGTTGCTTCTATTGCATATATAGCATCGAAAGTATTATCAGGGAATGGCATATCCATGAAGTTACCCTGTTGATATGATAAACAAAGATTAGGCATGAAGATTAGCTAAAACATTAACCAAGATATTGTGCTAGCGCTGGTTTTATCCATGCATGTTAACAACAAAAGCATATCTTTATTTTTTTATGTAACAAAAGCATATCTTTAAATTAGAGGGAACAGAAATAGAAATAGCATAAATTCAGGGAGATAAAATGGTTATGCATGATAGACATATATCAGAAAACAACTGCAGAAATATAAAAAATAGTGATAGTTAAAAAGAAGAGAAAGAATGGGTGTACCGTAATTAGGTTGCAAGACTCATCAAGTCCTGCCAACCGGTTTAGCTCCTGTGGGGTAAACATTGTTATCATAGATTACCATCAAATTTCAAATGGACATCGATGTTAACAAAGACAAATTGATACTGACGATATTTTTAAAAAATTGTAACAACCTTGGCTCTTGATATTTGGTACTCATTGTTGTTCAAACCAGTGATGGATGTTAAGCTGCAATTGTTAAATTCAAAATGTTAGCTCAGCTAATCTCTTCAATGTATCTTAGCATAACAATCCAGAACTTCACAAAAAAAAAGAAAAAAAAAAGAAAAGGACTGATTAGGAGATATTATTTAGATTCTTTGGCAGCATTCAGGATATTTTTAATAAATAATTAATATAGAACTAAATACGCGTCTGCATGGATCATCATATTTAGTATGGTACATCTTAAAATCTTCATCAATTTTGGAAGCAATAATTATTTCTATGATATAACAATTATGCCATAACGTCATGTAACTTTAGAATAGAACGTAGACTAACAAGAGGATGGGGTGTAGAGGTTACCTAAATTTAGCTAACTCCCGTAGTGGTCCACCAATGCCGCAACCCACATCGAGAACCTGGATTTACAAATATAGAAGTGCATGTTACCTATAAAGCACTTGCCTACTAAGAGGCGTCGCGTTAAGTCATAAAAGGGAAAGACTACTAAAACCTTCATTCCTCTTTTCAAGCCTAGTTGCAGGGCAAGAAAATGCTCATGCCGTTTGATGCTTTCTCGAAATGTCTCCCCTTTTAATCTTCATAAACATTATTATTAAAATGATTACTTACATAGAGTTATCAATAAACATAGGATACGATTTTCTTATGAAAGACAAATATAGTAAATTCAGAAAGTACAAGGTGTGCTAACCTGCTTGCAAGGTGTTGGGATTCGCCCCACGCATATTCCAAGAACCAGGTTACAAGATCAAAGTACTTGTTTACCTGAAATGCATCGTATAAATACCAAAAAGCGTTTACAATTGCACTACTTCGTGGATATGGACGAAGCCACAATTACTGTTTCATGTCAGTTTTGAAGCCATGATCGCTTAAAGATATTAAAGATGAGTTTATACTTTATGATGTTTTAAATGGATTTTTTTTTATTTATTATTTTTAAAAACACCTTCCTTTCTAACTTATTTTTCAAATTATCATCCACCTTGAAATTGCCGGTCTCATGGATATCTTAGTGCTGATGTGTTCGCTAAAAATAAACTCATCTGTTGAATCGGCAATTTCATCGATATCTTGATGCTGATGTGTCCGCTAAAAATGAACTGGCAGTGATTTCAAATAATTTTTTTTTTCATAAATAATTTCTTTTTCTTTTTTTTGTTCACGGATGGAGAGTGGAGGAAGGAGGACCGCCGTCTATCCTCCTATCGGTCCACGTTCATCACCATCACCCCTTGCCCCCATGAACCCTTCCTTCTCCATCCGCCACAGAAAAAAAAAAACTTTTCCCATCCAACGCACGCCCGCTCCACTCGCACCTCTTCCTCCCCCTGCTCCGGTCGTGGGTCCTTTGCTAGCGTCATCCACGCTGGCCGCACTGCCCCCCAACCGCTGCTCCGTGGCTCCTCTCACCATCCCGCACTGCCTCTGGCCATGCGCAGCTTAGCCGTCGATCAGTCCTAAGAAAAATTATAATTTGAGCTTGCGATTTTATTCGTCGGTGCAAAAAGCAATTTCTCCTCTGCTGCTTTTCTGCACATTCGCCACTCCAACCCCCCCGCCCCCAAACCCGTGCGATGGAGAGCTCCTCCGTGCCCCCCACCCCACCCGTGCAACTTCTTCGTGCCACCCCCCGCCAACCCCCAAATCCCATCCTCTGCCCCCACGATGGGTTCTCCATCATTCCCTCCATTCGTCCAAAATAAAAAATAAAAAAAATATGTGAGCTTTAAGATGTTCGTGAAATTGCTAGTTGAACCGATGATTTCACATGGATGATAATTTAGAAAATAAATTAGAAATGAAGATATTTTTAGAAATAAAAAATAAAAAAATAATTTATAAAAAAATTTCATTTTAAAATTTCTTCGTTGGATTACCCAAAAAAAAAAAAAAAAAAAGAGCTTCATTAAAATACAGATCCCCTCACAAAACAAACATGCATCATCCCACTAGTGTATATTTTATTATAATTAAAATAATTTTGAAATCAGAAGTACTACATAGTCTTTTACAAATAACCAGTTTTGCAATATTAAAGAAAATCTATGGTTGCATTTGTGATGGCTGTCGCTCGAGAGAGAGAGAGAGAATAGAGAGAATGCAGGAAATATGTTTCCCTTGTTTTAACATTTTTGACAACCGAAACATGTTTGATAGTCAATCTTTATTGAAAAAATTAGAAAAAAAAAAAGTAACCCCGAAAAAAGAGCAAGTCTTGTTTAAATATTCAAGTAGAAGGGATCTCCTAAATGGACCAAACTTATCCCCATCATCAATTGATATCAGAAATTGGACAACCACAGCTCAACCATCTTAGGTTACAACAGTAAAGATCCAAGCGATATCCTAGAGTATGTATGCTTTTTAACCTTCTCTTCCCAGAAATATCCAGCTACCTAAGCCAGCAAGCCAACATTCCTATGATTCTGTCATTATGTGACGCTCTAACTCATGGGATCACATTTTTAAATGTCCACACTGGCAGTGAGTTTAATGTATATCAAATCTCCAAAAATAAATTTAATTATTGTTCTATTGGAATTAAAATCTAATAAATAGATTAAAAAAATAGATAAATAATAAATAACTAAATTGTCTTACCATGTCAGTGGCGTTGGCCTTTTTCGTCTCCTCATTCCCCTCGTAACAGCCATCATGATACTTCTCATACCTAGAGAAATGGTAATAGCATGCAAAATTTGTAAGTAATTGCGCTCAGAAAGAACCATTTTGCGAATAAATTACTGTGAACACCAGGAAGTAACTTCGATGCACCGATCTTTGGTGACGTCAATTTATTTGTGGATTGCCAAATCAGTAATGGGAGCACTAGCAGCAAGGATTACTTTTTTTTTTTCTTTTGATTTTCGTGAAGATTTTTTCTATAACACAAAAACATGACTTCTTTGTTTCGTGAAAAGAATATTTTTTTAAAAAAATTATTTATTAAAAAATTATTTTCTAAAAATATGATGTTTATAAATATAATTTTAATATATTTGATTAATCATAAAAAATAACTTATTCAAAAATAATTTATATTTGATTGAACATCTATTTTCTTATAAAAATTATGCAAAATATCTATTATATTTTTAATAAATATAAAATTATATTTTTTTATTCTTAATTTTATATAAATATTAATATAATGTTTATATTAATATAAAATATAATATTAATATAAATATTATATTAAGATTAATAAAAATATCACATTAGTATAAATATTAATATATTATAAATATTATAATATTATATTAATATAAATATTATTTTAATATTATTTTAATATTTATAAAAATAACATTAGAAGGATAGTTTTAGAAAAAAAAGGATCGTTTAATTTTCATCCTATGGAGAGTTCCAAAATCCATCTCCTTTATTATTTTAAAAGTTTCACGAAATGTGAAAAAGTATTTTTCGATGAGAAGAACTTTTTATATTCTCTCTCTTCTTAAAATTTCAGCCAAATAAGAGCTATCCTCCACTTCCTAAGAATTATCATTTTTTTCTCCACTTTCTACAAACCAAACAAGTTCATAGAGTAAAAGACATTAATTATAGAATAAAACTGATGGCAAGTGAGAAATTTACTGCTCCATCGCCGATTTGACTTTTTTCTTTCCTAGCCTTTCTCTCATATTAGTAGCAAAACTTAGAGCTCCTAAATTCGACATCACTGTATCTTTAGAAATGCTAAAAGATTACCTGCTTCAAACAAAAAAGAGAGAGACCTGTAAAGAATAATTCATCTATCTTCCCAAAGTTTGAAGACATGCAGAAAAAGAAATATAAATTGTTTGTTTCTAAATAAAAATATTTATTTATAAAAATATGTATAAAAAATTATATTTCAAAATAATATCCTTAACCATGATACAATGAGATTTTACTTCACTTTCTCTTTATTATGTTACAAACTCCTATGCCAAAAAGAAAGAATTTTTGACTTGATGTTAGGTTAGGTGGGGTATAGATAAAGATTTGATGTGTTGTTGTCTTAAGATTATGCTAGAACCTGATCTGACCCATTATCACTCTTATACATATTAGTGGTCAAAGATGCAAATAAAAATAAAAAATGATCGATTATGTTAATACATCTTTTTGAATAATTTATTTTTTAGAATATTTTTCATATAACAAATAAAAACTACATATATATATATATATATATACACACACACACATATGTATATACATTTATATATATATACACACACGTATGTATGTATAGAAATATGTATGCATGCATGAACATAGGATGAAAACAATAGCAGAATTTTTTTTAAAAAAAATGCATCAGCATCTACAGAAGTAAAAAAGAGTTGAGGTTGGACACACGGTGAAGTTAAAAGTCGTTAACTTCGCTCTCTCCTCTCTCCCACCCAATCTTCGCTCTTTTCTTGTCCCAAACGACATCCGTTAATGGTTAGGTGGATTTATGGTGGAAGGTGGATCGATGCACTGAGGTTGTGGATGCTAGCAACGTAATGCCTACTGCCAGGTCGGAGTGGTGAATTGGGTGGCGAGTAAGTGGGTATCTGCAACAGTATTACTCGGAATCAAAACCAAAGTGAACAATATTTTAGGTGAGAAAAAGTTGAAAATGACAGGTGAAATCAAGGAGACTTCTTATGTTTTTGGCACCCAATCCAATGATTCCGCGGGGATTACGTTCGCTCAATTCTTTCCAAAACATAAACAGCAACAACATGCATCAACGTGGGTCACTTTCCATCTAAATCCGGTCCCGAAAAATTTTTTAAAAGAAAATATCGGAGTAAAGAGGACTAAATTTTCGTTACGAACTAAATAATTAAAGATGAACAAAAAAAGCGACCAAAAAATAGGATCAGCATCGGCTTGAAGGGAATGGGAGAAGAAAAGGTCTTACAAAGAGAGTGAAACGAAAGTTATCCCCCAGGAGGAAGGAATGAAAGGATCTAGGAGAGGCCGCGTGAAGAGATAAGCGAGGCTCAGAGGCTCTAGAAATAGAGAGGGAGAGGCTGGGCGTTTGGACTTGGTGGAACGGTATGTAATTATTCTTATATGAAGGAGTAGGGCTCATCCGTCCGAAATTGAAATGCATTAACTTTTCTATTTGGGTTCAATGTCCAGTAATTATTCCGTACCTGTACGAAGCTAATAAAAATTCCAGGATCGACTGCATGCAACATAATACAAACATATTTATTTTCTTAAATAGATTTCTAGTTAATACGTTTCAAGACAATGCCTAACTGTGGTTGCAGTTAAAGAAAACAAACGAGACTGACTCTTAGCTTTTAGGGCCGGTTCTTTTAAGAATATAATAAAAATAAATTAAAAAAAAATATTTTTTTTAATTGATAAAAAAATAATTTAGTCATCTCTTAATTTCTTAAGTGGATAAGATTTTTTTTTATTTTATGAATAATATTATCCAAAAGAATAATTTTTCTATCTTAAAAAATATGAAAATATAAATAAATTAATTAATAAAAAAATAGATTAAATTTTTTATAATATTTACCCGTGATCCTGAAAGTTCTCATTGCATGCGAAAAGGTTTTGCGAGTCCACAAAATTTTTTTGGGCAATTAAATATTCATCCAGTCTGTTTATGGTATATTAACTGTGTTAGCTGAGGAGATATGGCGTGAATTCCCGATGATCCCACGTTCACCAGAGTTCAGGTACTTGAAACGAGAAATTAATTGCCAACCCCTCAGTGCCATATAATGTTAGCTTAATTAATTTGGAATCCAATAATGCCGGTCAACACGGCTAGCGGTTCCTTATCATGATCCTATATGATATTATTTTGGCAAATTCATGCGACTACCAACGGATAGATGTAGATGGAATTAATATCACGGTTTCGCATGGATAAAATCAAAGAACATGACTTAAATGCTTCTGCAGGTGTATATGACGAAATGAAGAAAGAAAACGTCATATTTGTCAGAGAATTGGAAGTCCTCGTCATGGCTATGGGAGGAGCCACCCAACCTGTTGAACTTAATTAATATTCAACAGGCTCTGCATTAATATTCGGTGGTTAAAAATTGGACAACCCAATCTACTTGCAACCATACAACAGTTTAGATGGACAATAACGCCATATTTAATAAGAAAGTGGATGATGTTGATGGAACGGGAACAAAAATTATAGAGAACGAACATCATAAAATATTATATAGGACAGGTTTTAGTTTACTATAATTTTTTTAATATCAATTTTAAAAAAATAAATCTAAAAATTAAAAATATCTTTTATTAAAAAATTATTAATTTCATAATTAAAAAATTATATTTTTTATTTTAATATATATTTTTTAGTGATAAATACTAAATTATTATATGATACATACTAAATAAATTAATTATCAAACAAGTCAATACATACTTACAAACAAATCGATACATAGTTTCTAGAATATGAAGTTCATTAATATAAAATATATAAGCAGATGATATATACTATAAATTTTTTTGATACATACTAGTAACAATCCAATACATATCTATAAATAAATTGATACATAGTTTGCTCAACTTAGTATTCACCAATACATATATATTATATGACTAGTTGATTTATACCTAGTAAAATATTCATCGGCATTCTAATACACAACTCTAGATAAAGTAATACACAGTTTTCAAAATATAACATTCATTAATACACAATATATGACCAAATGATACATACTAGATGGCTTATTGATATATACGGTAAGCTTTTTTGATACATTTCCAACAACGATCCAATATATGTCTACAGATAAATTGATACATAGTTTACCAAACTAATTAGTATTCATTATACGCTATATGGTCAGTTGATACATAGTAGCAAAATATTCATCCAACATTCTAATATACCTCCAGATAAAATGATATATAGTTTTTATGAAATTTTAGATACAAAAATCTTAGAAAAGAAGAGAAATTTAAAAGAGAAAAAAGAAACTCAAGGAAGAAAGCATAGATAGAAGAGATGGTGCGTGGGGTTTGAAAAAGAAGAACAAGACTTGGGAGGAAAACCTTACAGATGAGAGAAATGACTTAATGAGAAAGATAATAGATGGAGAGACTTGATGAGGAAGAAAGAGGATATGGACAATCACAAAAGATTTCTCTTAGTCATGCATTTTGTTTTCTTTTTTCATTGTTTTAGTTAAGGAACTAATGAGCTTTATTAGTGAGAGATATCTTATCCCTATTTGGCTTCTCCACACCGTAGACTCAAGACTCATCTACTAAAAAAAAGTGATTGTACACCAACCTTCCGGATCAATCACCATCCTCATGATGATCTTATGATCGGAAGCATTTTATGAGTTAATAATAATTATTCATGTCTTAAATTTTCAACTCTTGAAAATATGAATTATCATTACCATTAACTCAAAGGATGTATCACAAATACTAAATACACATATGTGATAGAAAATAACCCATTTTATTGATTATAGTCAAAATTATAATTTTGCCCCTAGAAGTGTATTACAAGTGTCAGCCAATTCTGGCTTCTAGGGCACATATATCTAATAGGTTCTACTTAGTGGGTTCGCACGTGATTATCTATATAGATCATTCTGCCATTAGACACCTTTTAAAGAAGGATGCTAAGGCATGCCTAATTAGATGGATCCTGCTTTTGCAAGAATTCGACTTAGAGATCAGAAAAAGAAAAGATATCGAAAATGTAGTGGCAGATCATCTATCTCGATTAGCAATCGCACTGACTGAGGAACTACCTATTAATGAGTCCTTTCTTAATGAACAATTATTGTTAGTAACCTTAGAACCATGGTATGCTAACATAGTAAACTTTCTAGCCGTCGACCAAATTTCAATGCACTGAATGACTCAAGAAAAAAATAAATTTTTTCTTAAGTAAAATATTTTAGTTGGGATGATCCATATTTATTCAAACAATGTCCTAACCAAATCATAAGAAGATGTATCCTAGATAATGAAGTTAGAAATATTTTATCCTTTTGCTATGACCAAGCTTGTGGTAGTCATTTTAGAGCTAAAAGGACTGCAGGTAAAGTGCTCCAATGTAGATTCTATTGGCCTAATCTGTTTATAAATGCCCATGAATACTATAAAAATTGTGTTAGGTGCCAATAAATAGGTTAGATCATAAAGAAAGATATAATGCCTATGAATCCAATTTTAATTATAGAAATTTTTGATGTATGGAAAATAGACTTCATGGGACCATTTTCAAAATCTTTTAGGAATGAATACATCTTAGTAGCAGTAGACTATGTATCTAAGTGGGTAGAGACAATACCATACAAAATCAATGATAGTAGGATTATTGTTAAATTTCTTAAAAAAAACATCCTTTCTTGATTTGCTATCCCTAAAGTTATCATCAGTGATCACAGAATATACTTCTGCAATCGATCTTTTGCATCACTGATAAAAAAGTATAACATTATCCACAAACTGGCCACACCTTATCATCCATAAATAAGTGGGCAAGTTGAAGTTTCTAATCACCAAATCAAGCTAATTTTAGAAAAGAATAATAAGCACAAATAGGAAAGACTGGTTTTTAAAATTAATAGATGTACTATGGATATATTGCACATCTTTTAAGACCAACTTAGGAATATCACCTTATAGGATTTTTTCGATAAGGCATGTCACTTGCCAGTAGAACTAAAACATAGGATGATGTGGGCCGTTAAATAATTAAACATGGACTTGGATGTAGCCGGAGACCAGAGAAAATTATAAATCAATGAACTTAAGGAAATTAGGAATGAAGCCTATGAAAATAGAAAAATTTATAAAGAAAGAACTAAGGCTTTTCATGCCCAAGCAATTAATAGAAAATCTTTTACATCTGGACAAAATGTTCTTCTTTATAATTCTAGGCTACACTTATTTTCAAAAAAACTATGATCTAGATGGACTGAACGATATATTATTAAGGAAGTCTTCTCACATGGGGCCATAGAGATTGAAAACCTAAGTAATGATGTTACTTTTAAAGTTAATGGACAATGACTAAAAATATTCTTGGAACTATCCACTAAATCTAATAAAGAAGCTATGGTTCTTTATAAACCTATTTACTCTGATTAATTTATGGATAGGTCTGGCTGAAAATATTAAACTTAGCGCTTACTGGAAGACAACCTAGCTAGCTTTTGCGTTTGATTTTTTTTTTTTTTTAGATTACCTTTCTTTCAGGATTAAGTTGGGGGGAGAATTACAGACTCATACTAAATAAAGAACAAATAAAGCTCAGGTCGAGACCAGAAACATGCTAAGCCAGGTGAACTCTTTCATTTTTATTTTCTTATCATTTATCACACTCTATTTCTTTCCTCCATTAAAGATAATAAAAATTAATTTAGAAGAAAAGAATAAATAAAATAATTAAATTTTTGAATATGATAATAATTAGTCTTATGTACCTGATTTCATATTGATTTAAAATTTTTTAGATATTTTAATCGATGATTGATTAATGGTCTAAAAAAATTTTAAAATGCTAAGGACCAAATTATTAAAAAAATCTAATAAATGATCATGTTTAGAATAGAATAAATTTTTGAGTAATTCTAAAATTTTTTTCAGCATATATTCAATAAAGAATCTACTTTGTATGGACATGAGTAAAAAAAATGATGAAATAAAAAATTAAAAAAAAAAATAAAATAAAGAGCAAATTTTAAACATTGATTTTTCATAGAATAACCAGATCTTGTTGCCTAAGTAAGCAATATTATTCGCATAAAAAAGTGGGCAATGTGAAGAAACTTGTCATATAGTTAGTTTTAACCTGTAGCCTATTTTGACTCGAGTTAATAAGTGTGAGGGATATTTTATACCTAATGCCCTAAAGCCAATAAGTTTGAGAGTCATTGGTCCAAATAGGTTAAAACATTACACTGGATATTATTTATCATTAAAAATAAATTTCATACTTTAACCCATACTAAATATAGAGGATTTAAAGAATAAAAATAAAAAGTTAGTCAAAGAAAAGCTCTAAAATTTTATGTTCTTCATTTAACCACTATTTGGGATGGAATTATTAATTTGATGACATATTTCTTAAATCTCTAACTAGGTATCAATTGATTTTAGGATGATCTGAATAAACTTTTACATCTTATTGAGTGGGTACATCTTCTAATTCTTTTTTTTTACTTAAAAATGAGTAAAACTCAAGTTGGAGGGTGTGATAAATACCATAAATATACTATATAATAATATTAAAATATATTAATAAATATTTATTTTAAAAATTAATATTTTTAGTCATATTTTGTATGAAAGAAGCTCACCAATGTGAAAAGCTTAATTTATGGGTTCAAACGAATCAAATTTGACAATAATTAGAGCTAAAATAGAGTTTAAATGAAGACCGAAAGTTTAAATTAAGATAATAATAATAATAATAAATATAAATTAAATTGGTTAACTTAGCCATTGAACTGGCTGCCCAGCGCTTGACCAACCATGCGACTAGAACCCAGCCCAGCACCGCAGCCTAACTCTCTCAGACTGACGTTAGGGTGACGTCGAAAACCATACGGTCCATGGTGGATTGGTGGTTGACGCAAAAGGCGTGGACCCTTAAAGGGTCCTTAGAAAAGATCATGTGGCTTGTAGGGGCACAATTGGCAATTTAGGTGGCATGGTGTGCTTTGATTGGTTCAGGTCTTCAAAGCATCCAATCTATGGTGGTCCAGCAGCATAGTACTATGTGATCGGATGGCTGCAAACGAAGCAAACCAAGGTACCATGGCACTCTCGCCTACAGTGGCCAAAGTCCACATAGTGAAAATAGGCTATTTTTTGAGTGGAAAGGCCCTCTTTCTCTAGGAAGGAATGGACCTACATCCTGCACCGATGCTGAGCTTTTAAAGATCGATGATCGATGCTCGGAGTTAAGACCAAAATGAAGAACAAACCCTAGTTGTTGGGGTTGGTTGGCTTAATAAAAAGATCATTCCATGCTTTCTTTAAGGATCACTAGGGCAAAGAAGAAGTGGAGTCCATAGCAAACTATTTGCCCTTGTCAAAGCTATAGAACTTCCAACCTCCCACATTCACTCCCTCTTGATAATCAACTCTAGATAGGACTAATTATGGATTGGATAGTAATATATCCATATTTTTCAATGAATACAGATACGAATATGGATATTAGATGGATATTAAAATTAATATCCATATTTATTCTAAATGGATACGGATAAAAATCGGATATTAAACATATCCGTATTTGTTATAAATGAATATGGATACGAATCGGATATTAAGCGTATTCATATTTGTTATAAGCGGATGCAAATAGGATCGGATATTAAGCATATCTGTATTTGTTATAAACAGATACGGATATAAATTGGATATTAAATATATCCATATTTATTTATCAAGATATAGATATAATTCAGATACTATTTCATATATTAATCAAATTTTAAACAAAACTCAATAATAAAATATTAAATATAATGACATCATTATAAAGAATTTAAGATAATCATAATTATATGAAAAAAAATAATTATAATCTAAAACTCTATTAAAAATAAAAATTAGATCATCAAAATCTAAAATATTCAAAAAAAATGCATCTTATATTAAGAGTCCAAATGATCTCCAGCATTCTTCCTAGCTAATATAAATGCATATTCATCATACTTATCACAAAAATACCTAAATATAAATATGAGAAAATAGAAAGTCAATTAAGATGAATCAATATTCAATATTCCTACAATAATCATTTAAAAAATAATAAATAGATACTTTTCATCGAAGCTCCTATATTTTGACTTCATTGTAACATTATTTTAGATCTATGACATCCAACATTAAAAAAGCAAGAATATAAATGATAAATAAACTAAATAAGTAGTATAATTTTTATAAGATAAATGTTATAAGATTAAAAATTTAAATGCATAAATAGTATCAAAAACACAACCACCATTCACCATATCTAATCTCATTCAAAAATAAACCTTAAATACATCCAATAAACTCAAATATCTTTAGAAAATTTTTCATAAACTATTAAGTCAAAATAATTCAATTGATTTGAATAACACCATGTGGTAATCTTCAATCATCCAATCATCCTAAAATAAAAATGATAATATTAGCATAATAGTTTTAATATATAAAAATAATAATTTTTTTTAAAAAACTACATGTCATATTCAATTACCTTATCATAATATATGAATTGATGTTGATTTGTTTGAGTCTTCAATAGATATAGAATAGTTATCCGATGCAGCAGGAGAATCAAGATCATAAATAACAGATGCAATAGAACCTAAAACAAAATAAAAAAAATAATTAGCAAAATTCTAAGCATAAGTTAAACTTAACAAAAATATTAAGTAAATATAGCAAGTTATCTTTTTTTGCAGATCTTAGCCAATCTTGAAGATAAATTACAGCTTCAACAATATCAGGATCTAATGAACTTTGAAATACATCTATCAGTCGTCCACCTGTACTAAATGCTGATTCTGAAGCTATAGTTGATATCGAAATTACCAAAATATCTCTTGCAATCTGAGATAAGATAGGATACTTTGGACCATTAGATTTTCACTAGCTTAAAATATCAAAAATATCACCTTCAACCCATGGCCAAACAAGTTCATCCATATATACATCCAAATCTATTTTTATATGCTGCTGCTGTACATTCTCCTTCATAAATTGTGCGAATATTCTTTTTCTTCCTTCCATCTCATCAAATTTATCAGAAATATATCTGCTATCTCTCGATGAACCAATATCATGAAAAAGTGGAATAGAAGAGAAAGAAAATTTTCTTTCATACTCACTATAAAGCTTCCAAATGATATTATAAATATTGCTAATCTCTTTTTCTCCATTTAAAGAATGGATCTGTGAGTAATAAAATTCCACCATCTTCATTTTATAGCGAGGATCTACAAATGAACCCACCACTAGCACAAGATTAGATTGCTTCTAATATTTGTCAAATTTTTTCCTCATTGATAATGCCATAATAAGAAAAGGTTGATCTTTCAGATTTGTGCACCACTCAATAATTTGTAATTAGATTTCATAAAATTCTTGAAAAAAGAGATTTATAGTTGGATATGTTGTGCCTGAAAGGAGCTCGATGATGTTATAGAAGTTTTTTAAAGCTTGACAAAATACTTTTACCTCTTTCCATTGATCATTTGTTGGACATATATCAAATTTATAAGGATCAATATACTGCAATCTCTTGAAGGCCTCCTTATAACAAAAGAAATCTCTAAGCATCATATACGTAGAGTTCCACCGTGTAGGAACATCAAGTGACAAACCTCTATGTGTTTCCAAATTATATTCTTTAGCCCTTTTTTCAAACTCCTTCTAATTGTAGTGGAGAGCTTCGAATGATCTTCATCATTTCACGAACATTTTCAATAGCCACATTATTTTTTTTCAGTCCATCTTGCACAACTAAAATAATAATATGTGTAGCACATTTCACATGAAAGAATTGACCGTTACATACAAGTGTTTCTTGAAGTTTTTCTACGATTTCTCTAACACAAACATCATTGGTACGATCATTATCCAATGTTAATACAAATAACTTGCGATCAATATTCCAATCAATCATATTTTTGATAAATGTATTGCATAAATTGGCTTCTGTATGTCTTCCTCCCGTGTGCATAAAGTTGATTATTTTTTTAAATTTTAATCATCATCAATAAAATATGCTGTCACACACAAATAAGACTTATTTTGTCTAGAAGTTCATAAATCCATAGTCGCACTAATCTGACAAGAAAGTAAACCAAACATATCATAGACCTTTTTTTTCTCCTCTAAATATGTCTCCATAATTTTCTTTCTAAGAGTTATGTGACTTCTTAATTCAAAAGATTGTCACAAAGATTTAATGAAATCAATAAATCCTTCATGCTCAACTATAGAAAATGGGTACTCATGCATGACAAAGATCCGTACAAGCTTCTTACAGCTAATCTCTTCATCATATGTATATGTATCTAAAGAACAAGTACCATCTCCTCTTTTTAATGATGTTTGCAACATTTGTTGGCCTTTAACATTAACATTCTTCAAAAATGGATGACATTTATCAATATGATTTTTCATATGTGTTGTCCCTAAACTACTAGCTCCATTAAATATTCTTTTGCAGCGATTACATATGGCTTCTTCTCTTTTAATAATTTTTTCATCTACTTCTTTTTTCTATTTCATATTTTATAAAATCATCTCAAATTTTAGATGTTAGCCTTTTCTGTTTTCTTTGTCCCTCTGTTTGAGTAGGAGGCTCAATTGCTTTGCTATTTGCATCTGCAATAGTCCCACTAGAAGACATGATATATAGTAACTGCATTCAAAATACAAGAAATAAAATATATAATAATCAAAAATAATTTTGTCACACACCAGTTCATATCAAGAAATCAAAACTCCATAAGAGAGGGAGAGAGCCAAATGTTAATAGAAAAGTCTACTCTGTTCATGATACAAAACTCCACGCATGAGAGAGAGAGAGTGAGAGAGAGAGAGAGCTTATAAAATTCTAATTGTAGGTGGTGTGGTGCTCCCAAGTCTTGAGAGACCATGGGCAGAGTCAGGGTGAGGGCTCTGAGGAGGCTAGGATAGGTGTGGTCTTAAGACTAGGATAGGAGTTGTCCTAAGATGGAAGCGGCATGTAGCTCTTCATGAGCTTGAGGTTCAGGTATTGAGGGCCTCAAGGGGCTTGGTTGGTGCTTTGGAGATCTAGGACACAAGATGGAGCAAAAAATCAAAGCCGAAGCTTGAAGACTGCAGAGAAAGAATTTTCTACAGGTTAGCCAGCTCAGTCCAAAATTAGATCGGCTAAGTTTCAGAGCATAGATAAAATAGAGAGTTGCGTGTTTGGGACTGCTGATATGGTACAGAACTGGACCGGTACAGAACTGGGCTGGCTCAGTTTCAGACTGAGCCAACCCTGTGGAACTTAGCCAGCTCAGTACTAAGACTGAGCCAGCTCAGTGCACGGGCAGAGTTACGTGAGGGTCTATTTTGGGCTAGGATCTGGGTTAATCCTAGGGGTCTTAAAGCCTGATTCAAGAGGTCTTAAGGGGGCTAATTCATATATGGGCTGGATTAGCCTAGGAGAGTTTTTGAGCTGGAGTTTATTAGAATTCATGTGAAAACTCTAGGGTATATAAACCAAGATATTATAACTTTTATAATAAGGTTGGAATACAATTGAGCTTTTCTTCCTAACTCTCTCTTCTCTCTTCTCTCTGGTTCCAATACCAAAAATTCTAGCTTCTCTCATTTTTCTTAGATCTTCTTCAGTTTGCTGGATTAACACCCAGATTCACGTAAGAGATCGGATCTACGGCTATGGCTTCGAGTAGCCATAGGAACAACACTAATTCCCACCAAAATTTCATCAACCCAGTAGAAATAACACTAAAACGAAGTAAACACATTAAAAGAAATCCAATAAATAGGAAATTCCCATCTGATTGCTCCAATCTCTCATTCCATCATAGATTAGACTCAAAAAATGGAAGAACCCAATTTGAGAAAAGAATTATAAAACCTATTCAAACTCAAAACCCTATCCTAAAACTCCAAATCGACTCAAAAAATCCTACAAACCCAATTCACAAATGAATCGCAATAATTCAATCACTTATGATCCAACGAAATCCCTATTATACCAATAAAACTCCATAAATTCTAGGAATGGTTCTGCAAAACAACTCAAAATTGAGCACTAAACCTAATAAATCCATCAAAAGAGGAATGCAAAAAAAGGATGATGAATCTCTAATCAATCAAAGGATGGAAATGGGAAGAGTGAGAACGAAGGTCGGAGCGCTTATATTAGTGAATCTCAAATTAATTACAATATTTTAAATTAGAGCAAGATTTTTACCTTTCTCGCTCTCTCCGGAGTTTCCAGGTGGCACTGGCCCCCTCCCTCTCGCTCTCCTGACTCCTTTTAAAGGCCGCAAAGCAGTGGGAGGAAGGAAGCTATCGCAGTCTTGGTATGGTAGATGGTTTTCTTTCTAAGTATGGGTGCCGGGTTGGAAAGAACTCTCGTCGCCCGAGTTGCTAGTGGAGAAACCCTAGCCACCCCTCGAAGGATTTGGGATTGTGATGAGTTTTGGCATTTGAGAAATAGAGAGAATCGCAATGGTTGTCGATGGATATTAGTTTTTTAGAAAGATGGATGCGAATATTGATGTAGATGATCCAAAATTCAAATCCATTTAATTATATAATGCGGATATTTGAATTCGTATCCGAAAAATATAAAAAATCTGAATCCATATCCGTATTTGGCTATTTTTTTAGTTAGATATCCAAATCCATATCCGGATCCGATTGGATCAAAATATGGATATCTGAATCTGGCTGATTCAAATATAGATACGAATACAGTCGGAGTATATTCGACCCATTTTCAGCCCTAACTCTAGATGGGCCATGATGAAGGTGAAGCACATTAAAGCCATTAAAGTGGGACAAGAAGCACCCTCTCCCACCCAGAGGGACAATATTAGCTCCAGTCCAAATCAGAGAATGAGGATGATGAAAGATCCTTTTATGATCCAAATCCCTATTTCTAGTACCTAGGTTGAAGGAAAAATCTTGAATTTTTTGGATTAGGTTCGTTCAAATCTGATTGGATCAAGAGGAATATTTCAAAAATTTTTTCTTAGATCTTAATCAGATCTGAAATTTTTCAGATCTAATTTTATGATCTAATAAATAAAAAAAAATAAATTAAATTAAATCTAAATTAGTTTTACCTTGATATGGGTAATCCAATTATCCATTGATGATCTTGCTAATTGCCTGAGGTTTTGGATCTAGCCACGCAAGCGTCTGGCCTCTATCGATATCCACTCGGACTGAATCTAGATATCTTCTCCTTCTCTTTCTTTTCTCTAAAAATTAGATCTGGATTTGATTTGAAAAATCTTCAAAACTTCTTTTGAAGATGTGCTGCTGTCTCTTGTAGCAGGGTTGCCTTCTTGCTTTCCTGTTGCCTTTTGATTATATGAATCGCACCAAACTCGTGCCCAACTTTCCTTGGGCGTGGAGAGGAGGGAGAGGATCTGAAGATGGCATGGAAGGGGGAGAGGGGCAGCCTTGGGGCATGGCTTGGAGAAAACTCTATCAAAGTTGGGTGCAGATAGATCTTTATATAGACTCTGCTGCACCACACGGTGCCACATCACCCCGATCAATCACGTTGCTTCGTACAATCAAATCTAAATCTAATTGGTGGGATGACATCACCTGATCCAATCAGATGAGAGACTATAGATTCATCCTAAGGTGGCACCTAAGACTGGTCAAAGTCTATTGGTGAGGGTCACCTAGTTTGAATCCAAGAAGCAACCTGGAGTCCCATCCAAATGGGACTCCAAGTGTTCCTATCCATGGGCGCACGCCATCCTAGGCGTGCACCCCCTCCTTTCCAAAATCCAGTAAGGGGACAATCCACTATCTGCTCTCCAATAAGTGCATGACACATGGGCAGATATCCAAGGGTCAAAGGTCAACGTTTGACCAAAGTCAAAGGACAAGAATTAAGAGGTGATGGAAAATGGTAGGTGTTATCTCAAATTTATCTCATAAATTAAGACAACCCTTTTCTGACCTGGACAAGCTCCAGTCAGACCAGGTAAAGGTACCTTGAGTGAGCACAAACTCATTTGGCTCAGTCGAGACAACTTTTAATGATAGAAAAAGGAGAATGTTAGGTTCAATCATGTGCTAGCACGATTTTCTTGAACCTAATTGAATCTAATTCAAATCAATTGAACTGGAGTTAGTCCAATTGATGATATCCAGATCCAAACCCTTATTTGTGTGATCCAGTTAGGTTCAGTTCTATATGGTAATGGGATATGTCAGTGATCTCCATCATCGACATCATCGAAACTCCTTTCGATGGATCAGAACTCTTCTGATTCAGACAATTAGAATGATCGATCATCTAAATCATTCTAATTGCTCCCAAAATCCACCAGTGACACCTAGCAGTATATGGTGGCAACCCATCAAAATTGAAAATGAACCTCTTGGTGCAGCTACTTGTGTGATTAAGTTCTTCTATCTTGAGCCCCGATCAGATTAGGGTTAAGGTGAACTCGTCAAACCCTAATTTCTATCATATGATTTAATCATTCGATTCAAGTCCGATGTGAAAACCTTAATAGAAACTCTTTCTATTATTTCACTCTCTGCCATGGCCATGGGCTTATGGACTTGATTCTCATGATCATCATAGGGCTGCTCCTCATCCATCGAGGTAGATAGATTCCATCTTGGTGCAATCCAATTCCTACAATGAACATGCTATAGCCAACATACACCTCAGGGTTCCGAATGGCTAGGAGATCGAGTCATGGTGTAGTCAAACTATAACACCCTCAAGGTGAACTACCGATGCACCTCAGGTCAAAGAACCAGACACACCACTGTAGCTTCGAGTCAGTCATCGACGAGAAGGTAGACTTTCTTATGACTACTCGAGGTGGTCACGCTCAGTGCCCTCGTTCTCTAACGAGTACCTATACTCTCGCTTCGGTGTCTCTACACCATAGACTCAAGACTCATCTACTATAAAGAAGCGATTGTACACTAACCTTCTGGATCAATCACCATCCTCATGATGATCCTACGGTCAGGAGCATTTTATGAGTTAATAATGAAAATTCTTGTCTTAAATTTTCAACTCTTGAAAATAAGAATTATCATTACCATTAACTCAAGGATGTATCACAGACACTAAATACACATATGTGATAGAAAATAACCCATTTTATTATTTATAGTCAAAATTATAATTTTGCCCCTAGAAGTGTATTACAAGTGTCAGCCAATTCTGACTTCTAGGGCACACATATCTAACAAACTTTCACTTGACCTAAAGCCAATTGGCTATAAATCTAAATTCCATCTTCTTAAGGTGGGCTTCGATCTTTGCTGGCCCAATGGCTTTGTAAGCAGGTCCACCGTATTGTCTGCGGAGTCGACTCTCTTGACCTCGACGTAATCCTTCTCGAGATAATCGCGGAAGAGGTGGTATCGTCGCTCGATGTGCTTGGATTCTGATGAGACCTCGACTCCTTAGCAAGGGCTATGGCATCATTGTTGTCGCAGTATAGCGGAATGACATCCAATGGCATCACTTCGATCTCTACGACAAACTTCTTGTACCAGAATGCCTTCTTTGCAACTTTTGATGCAGCGATATATTCTGTTTCCATGGTGGAATCTACTATCATTATCTGTTTGAAACTTTTCCAACTGACAGCTCCACCATTGCAAACAAATAGACTCTCAGATGTCGACTTTCGATCATCTACATCGGACATAAAATTCGAATCCGTATACCCCTGGACTTGGAGTTCTCCATTGCCAAAGACCAGTAACATATCCTTAGTTCTTCTTAAGTACTTAAGGATACATTTCACAGAAGTCCAGTGTTCTTCATCTGGATTCGACTGATATCTGCTCGTGACACTCACCGCATGGGCTATATCAGGTCGTGTACATAACATGGCATACATGAGGCTCCCTATTGCTGAAGCATAAGGGATCTTGCTCATGCATTCTATTTCCTCAGGTGTGCTAGGGCACATCTTCTTGGAAAGATGAATGCCATGCCTGAAGGATACTAAACCCCTCTTAGAGTTTTTCATACTAAACCTCTTTAGTACTTCCTCTATGTACATCTTCTGTGAAAGTCCTAGCATCTTATTCGGTCTATCTCTATAGACCTTAATTCCTAGAATAAAGGATGCTTCTCCTAGGTCTTTCATGGAGAATTCTTTAGATAACTACATTTTAACTGTGGTCAACATGGGAATATCATTCTCGATAAGGAGGATGTCATCCACGTACAATACGAGGAAGACAACAGTGCTCCCACTGACCTTTTTGAAGACACATGGCTCCTCCTCATTTTTGATGAAACCAAATATTTTGATCATATCATTAAAATGAGTATTCCAGCTTCGAGATGCTTGCTTAAGTCCATATATGGACCTTTGCAGCTTGCATACCTTATGATCATCATCCCTGGATGTGAAACCTAGCGGCTGTTCCATATAGATATTTTCCTCAAGATATCCATTTAAGAACGTCGTTTTCACGTCCATTTGCCATATTTCATAATCGAAATAGGTTGCAACAGCAAGCAATGTGCGGATGGATTTTAGCATAGCTACTGGCAAAAAAGTATCCTGGTAGTCAAGACTTGTCCAAATAGGTCAAAGTTGGGCGCCCCCTCCTTTTTGTGCATGGACTACCGACAATTGGCACACATAAATCCTCCTTTCTACCAAAGAAAATAGAGAAAGAAATCAGAGAGTGGGCTGCATAAAGCAAGAAGTTTGGCTTACTTAAAATTCTATCTCATGGGATTTCAATTCAAATTCAAACTTCCTCCTTTGACTTGATCCACAACCAATTTGAAGGAATTAGATCTAGGGTTTCATGGTTAGATCTTGAAACTTTTTCAAGATCAGATAGCGAAAGACTAAAATTAATCAAAATTAATTTTAAATACCAGAGATTACCTAAGGTCTAATGTCCTATTACATGATTATGGCATGACATTAAATCAAAAATTAAACATAAGAAAGAAAATAAAACATATTGATCACATCAACATGCATCTACATTACATTTAATGTAGGTATATTAAATAGATCAAATCTATTACCGTTGCCCAGAGGTAGCAACCCAAGAGAAGGGGTGAATTATGTTTATGAAAAAAAATTTGGCTAAATTTAACTCTACACAAGTATGTACTTTACTTAACTCAATTCAATAAATTTAACTAGTGTATGCAAAGAAATCAAGTATAAATAAACTTAAGCAAGAGTTAATTAGCAATTTAAAGCATGTAAGATAAGTAAGGTAATAAGAAGAAAACACTGTTAGATATGTGCCCTAGAAGCCAGATTGATCCATACTTGTTAAATACTTTATAGGGGCATTTTTATAATTTTGATTTAAAATTAGTTAAAGAGTTATTTATTCTATTACATTGCGTATAAGGTGTCTATGATACATTCATTGAGTTAATAGGCATGATAACATATATTCTTAAGAGTTGAGAATTTAAGGCATGTGTTATCATAATTAACTCATAAACTACTTCCGATCATAGGATCATCACAAGGATGGTGATTGATCTGAAAGATCGATGTACGATCACTTTTTTAAGTTAGATGAGTCTTGAGTCTACGGTGTGGAGACACCAAAGTGAGAGTATAGATACTCATTAGAGAACGAGGGCACTGAGCATGACTACCTCAAGCAGTCATAAGGGAGCCTACCTTCTCGTTGATGACTAGCTCGATGCTGTAGCGTGTGTCTAGTTCTTTGATCTGAGGTGCATTGGTAGTTCATCTTGAGGGTGTTATAGTTTGACTACACCATAACTCGATCTCCTAGCCATTCAGAATCCTGAGGTATATGTTGGTTATAGCATGTTCATTATAGAAATTGGATCGCACCAAGATGGAATCTATCAACCTCGATAGAGGAGGAGTAGTCCTATGATGAACATAAGATCGAGTCCTAAAACTCATGGCCATGATAGTGTGAAATAATAGAAAGAAGTTTCTATTAGTATTTCACATCAGACTCGAATTGAATGATTCATTCATTTGATGGGTGTTGGGTTTGACGAGTTCACCTTAACCCTAATCCCTTTGGGGCTCATGATAGAAGAATTCAATCATACGGTAGCTACATTAAGAGGTTCGTTATTCAATTTTGATGGGTTGCCATCATATACTACTAGGTATCATTGATGGATTTTAGGATCAATTAGAATTATCTTGATGATCGACGATTCTAATTGGATGAATCGGAAGAGTTTTGATCCATCGAAAGGTATTTCGATAATATTGTTGATGGAGATGAAGATATATCATATTACCATATAGAATTAAACCTAACTGACTCACACAAATAAGGATTTGGGTCTGGATGTATTAATTGAGCTAACCCAGTTTGATTGATTTAGATTAGATCTAATTAGGTTCAAGAAAATCATGCTAGCACATGATTGAACCTAATATTTTTCTTCTGTCATCTTTTTGGTTTGTCTCGACTAAGCCAAATTGGATTTGGCTTATTTAAGAGCCTTATATGGCTCTATCCTAGTTTGACTAGAACTTATCTAAATTAGAAAAGTCTTATCCTAACTTGATCTAGGCTTATCCTAATCCATTGGATGGAAATAGGATAAGACATGCTAATTTCTGAAACTATTTAGATAAGGCTTATCCAAAAACTTTATAAGAATTTGTCTTGATCTAACTAGACCTTGTCCTGGCTTGATCAAGACTTGTCCTAAATCCCATATGATGGGAATAAGACAAGGGTTATCTTTGCTAGATTAGGGCTTATCCTAAAATCATGAGATGAACTTTGGATAAGCCTCTTCCGAAAATTCTAGATGGATTTTTCTTGATTTGACTGAACCGAGTCCTGGTCTGCTCAAGGCTTATTCTAACTTGATTAGGATTTGATATAAATCCATTGGATGGGACTTGAAAAGATTTTATCTTAATCCCATAAGATGGGAACAGGACAAAGGTCAAATGTTGACTCGAATGTAGAAATTAAAGGATAAGGGGCGTGCGCCCCTTGGAGATTTCCTAGAAATGCGCACCCCTAGATGTTTATGTGAGGAATAAGGGGTGCACTCCCCCTTTGGCCATGTGCCCCATATGGATAGGGTGGAGGTGTCCCATTCAAATGGGATTTGAATGGGTCAAACATACTTGATGAGATCAAATATCTAGGAGATAAGTTGCTTCCACCATCCAAACTTTATCTTCCCATCTCCATGTCATTTTCTATGATTTTTGTGCAACAAAATCAAAAAAATAAGAGGGTGGGGTGTGGAGATCAGTTAAGGAGTTCTTCTGCATGTTAAACTTTGACCTGTTCAAAGTTATATGCGAAGGGACTGTTAACTAGGTTTATAAATAGGGCCCTGTGCAAGCTATTGTGCATCATGATTTCTCTACGATGAAGTCCTGCCAAAATATTCATCTCCACACCTCCCTTATCTCATCCTCTTTCTCTTCTCTATGCCCAAGAGTTGGGCAAATCTATGAGCAAAGATTAAGTTCCATTGGTGCGAAGATCAGTGAGAGACGACGATGTTTGTGAGATGAACGCGCAACCTTCGGAGTTCGTTTTGAAGGCTCTACAGAAAGACATCAGATTTGATCTTTGAAAATCAGATCCAAAAGGAGGAGACTTCTAGATCTAACTCGAGTGGATATCGATAGAGGCCAGGTGTATGCATGGCTCAATCAGAATCTTGGATCAGTCGTCAGATCATCACAATAGGTAAATGGTTTACCTGATCAGGTGATAATTATTATCACCATTTTTATTTTTATTTTATTTCTAATTTTAGATCAATCTAATCAAATCTAAGAACTTTAGATCTGATCAGATCATAAAAAAATTTTAAAATTATTTTTCTATAAATCTGCGATCAGATGCATCCTATGGTAGGAAAATCTGATTTTTTCTTCAAGCATAACACAAATGCACAAAGATTTTATAGTGGTTCGATGCAATCCCGCATCTACGTCCACTCTCCAAGGTCTTCTTGAGAATTTTACTATAATCCTAGATTATAATGCATTTATTTTAACTCAAGATCACAAACAAACCTAGTTAGTTTTGTCGGGCTCACTAACCACAATCCTACATCGATAGTTTTTTCGAGTTCACTATCAACCTAGTTGGTTTTTTAGGCTCACTAATCAAAATCTATATACCACCTAATTACCGACTTGGACTATCCTACACTCCAAGTTTCTTTCTTCCTAAAGAAACTTATAAAAAAATAAAAAATATAAATATAAAAATTCAGCTCAAAACTAATAGCAAAAAAGAAACTCTTTTGATGTCTTGAGAAGATGCTGAATATGTGCTCTTTGGTAGCTTCTCTTCTCTTTAAATGATGCTGAGAGGCTTGCTTGATATATTGTAGAAGATGACTCTTGAATGTCCTCTAAATTTGAAGCTCAAATCTCTCTTTTTTCTCTTATTTTTGGATATTCAATGTAACTCCCTTTTCTTGAATGATTTTCTTTCTTCAATCCTTAATCTCTTAATCCAAAATATTTTTCTCACTATTTTTATACTTAGGAGTGACTCTTGAGTGAGTTTTGGTCATTAGCAAGCTTGGACTAATCGTTGGAGTGGAGAATAGTCTATTGAAAAAGTACAAAAAATTAGCCGTTGCAGCCTGTCCCGACATTGGGGTCGACACCTTTTCTTCAGATGTCGACACTTTTTCCTCAGGTGTCGATACTTTTTGTTCATATGTCGACACCTCCTAGGATCCGAAGGATTTCTACTCTCTATCTTCTATTGTACAATAGAGGTCGACCCTAGGATTGTCCTCTGGCATAGAGGTCATCCTGGAGGCCGTCCTCTCTACGTGCCAGTGCATGCCAAAATCCTGGGGTTAACACTGATGAAAAATATGTAGGGTTTTATGCACGAATTTCAAAACTTTTTGAAATATAATATAGCAAAAGATATAGATTAAACTATTTAATCTATAGAAGCATGTAATCAAGTTACTAAATCCTACAACTAGAACCTATAACATGTCATAATGCATTCTTAAATATGAAAATAAAAGATTTGATATTGATCAAATCAATACCTTAGATTTAGAATAGTTCTAGATCTAAAACCTAGATCACATCTAAGTGAGAGAAGAGATCAAATCTCTTATCTTTATGTAGATTGAGAACTCAACGGTTGATTGTCATTGTTGTCTTTGGAGCCGCACATGTGTCCGACCTCTATAGGTGATCCACACAAGGCTGCAACAAAATCGAAAGTTCATCGAACGAAGATCCACTCAAAGTGCTAGCTTCTCACGGATTTCTTCGGATGGTTAATCTAAAATTTATTCTTCTGATCTCTTGGATACTCTAAAAGATGAAGAATATAAGAAAGATTAAGAAAGAAATCCAACATTTAGATCTCCCAAAAAAATTAGAAAATAAATAGTTAAGAAAGATCCTAAGAGAAGACACATCTTCTCTTTTTAGGTCATCAACCGTTGATGTCCTAAATGGATCTCTATAGCTGAATAATAGGAGGCCTTCTCTTCTAGAAAATTTTCATGCTTCCAGATCACTTTCTCTTTGATTTTTCTCATAGAAAAATCTCACAAAAATATAGAAAAGAAGGATTCTTAAGGAAACCGTAAGAGAAGACCTTCTTCTCTTCTTTTTCTCTCATCAGGATATGATCAGATCATATCCAAATATTTTGGAGCATAGATCTCCATGCCCTCTTTTTCTCTCTCTTAGATTTTTATCATATAAAAATCATATAAAAATAAGAAGAGAATAACATGGAAGAAAATTACAAGAGAAAATAATATTCTCTTACCTTTGTGTTCATCAGGACATGAACTTTTCATGTCCTAATGAAATCTTTTTCTCCAAGGAAGTAGGTGCCCATAATCCCCATGCCATGACCTCTCTTTCTCTTCTTTTTACCATGGATAACCTGAAGTTTTTGATGCCTTCCTCCTATCTAATAGAAGGGCCCACAAAATTAGGGAGACTAGGTCAAATGACCTAGTCAAACATGGAAGATATGGGGCCTCCAACTCTTGGATGCCACTTTTCCCATTTTTTTTGCTTTGAGACTAGGAAACCATGCATGGAAGAGAGGAAAAAATGGTGACAAAAAGAAAATATGGTGTGGAGAATATTGGCACAAGAAGGGAAGAGGTGTTTTGGTCAAAAGAGACTCTTTCAAAAGGAAACAAACCCAAACCACTTTTCAAAATGGATCAAATCAGATTTGATTCAAAACCTCCAGAATAAGGGGTCTGGGAAAATATTCCTTAGGTGTGAAAATCTTAGAAAAAATCAAAAAATAAAATTAGTGGGCATGGGCTCTTTGGTGGTGCAAGAAATGTGAGAGAGTCCTAGTCCAACTGGGACTCTTCCTATTTGACTAGGTCAAAATAATTTTGAATCCAATTAAAATAGGATTAGTCAAGCCTAATTATGGGTGATCCTAGTCCAACTAAAAACTTAATTAAGTCAGGTTTAAACTATATTTAAATTTAATTTAAATTCTAACTTAATTAAAAATTAGGTGCACTCAAATCCTAGTCCAATTAGAAATTATTTTTTTCTTGTAATTGGCTTATCCAATAAACTAATTAAAGTTAATCTAATTAAGTCCAAACTAATTCTAATTGAATCTAATTCAATTAGATATGATTTCAGCCCAATTGCTCAATTAGATTGAGCTAATTAGCAATCCAATTGCTAATTGATTCTCCTACAATACTTGAATTAGGTCAAACATCAATCGTATTAATAGTTTGACCTAAGAACGATTCTCAATCATCACTTAACCATCTGATTAGGTTACAACCTCTTATGTATGTGACCTTATAGGTTTGAACCTAAGCTGGTAGCATAGGAACCAATTTCTATACCAATCAAAGTAACAATATAGCAATGGTTTCCGACGTCCGGATAGGCCGAATGTATGCAAAGCAACATTCTTAGAACCCTAGCCCATGGTTACTGTATAATTCATTCCTATGACCAATAATGCTCAATGCAACTTTGAGTATACTTTCAATACTCATACAAGTCATTTCTATTGTATCTTAAAATTTTACAAATCCCGTGACTCCTCATGAGGATTACTCAGGCCTAGGTTTTGCTAAATTGAAACACAATGAGTCATTCTCTTCCTGAAGTTAATCAAGAGTGGTCAATCCTATCTTGACTCACACACCGACTTCATAAGTACTTGGTTATACTCAAAAACCTTTCAAATCTATATTAGAAATACAGGCAGTCCAATACCAAAGTATAGTGAGTTGCTTGCAAGTCATCATGGTGATCTCAGATCGAAGGGACACTTATATCCATTGGTCTTAGCTAGCTACTCTTGACAGTAGAGTGCTACATTGGTCATATTTAGTGTAGATGTACTCCTACACCACACCTGGGTGCTATACCAGTGTCTCTATACTACTTAGTGATGAGGACAACCAACGCATATGGCATACAAGCGACCTATGCTCAATAAGTTATCATCCTTATTAATAACTTATCATTTGATCGTGAATAGTTTAAGAACCATCTGATAAATCCTTCATTTATCGATTGAGTGTGGTTCTAAGGACTTCATCATAATTTAGAAGTTTCATTTAAGGAAGATAGAAACTTTTATAATGAAGAAGCCAAATAACTAATTATTATTTAGATAATTTATATACTAAATTTTCAATCATCTACCACTTAAGATGATTGACTTTAGGACACATTTTCCAACAACTCCTACTTGGACTAAAGCCAATCAGAATAATATCAAATATCCTATCTTCTACTTGAGTTCGTAGAACTCCTTAGTTCTGAGGATCCTACCAAATGGGTTAGTCAAGTTCTTCTTTTTCTATCGATCTTCTGAAGGTCGATGTCACCTTTATCCTAAAATCTCTTGAATAAGGTGCTAGCATTGCAGAATAAGCTAGTCCTATGGTACGCCTTTGGTTATTTAGCCTGAGCTATAGCTCCAGTGCTACATTAGAACTGGACCATCGTTGGAGGATGCCACTCTCTCAACTTGCTAATGAACCTTAGCTACTACCATACAGTCTTCATGGCAGCATTAGAAGCCACGATGTACTCTACATCACTAATAGAATAGGCTATAGTATTTTGCTTGAAACTTTTCCAATAGATTGCTCCTCAAATTAGAGTAAATTCATGATCCGACACTCTCCTTGCTGTCATTTTTATCTGACTAAGAACTGGAATCAAAATCCATTTTCATAGTTTTAAGTCAGGTATTCTTCATATTTGAAGAATCACTGGACTTTAGTATTTCTCAAATACTTAAGGATTGTCTATACAATCTTTTAGTAGTTCTCTTCTAGATCAAGACTGACATTTGCTCACTACCTCTAGTGAGTATACCATGTCTAATCTTGTCAATATGAAGAAAATAAGATGACAGCTAAATTTTTATTTTCTTGCAATGCTGGAATGTCATTTTCAATTAAGAGAACTTTGTCACAGACAACATAAGAAATAACACTACAAAACTATTTTGCCTAACTTACAAAATATAGGGATTCTTCATCATTCATAATAAAGTCATACATTCAAAACGTATGTTCCAAAACTTCTAGATAATAGCCAAATGGGCTTTATAGGTCTCTACCTTCCCGTTTGCACTACTTTGATCCTTTTGAAAATTCATTTGCATATCCAATGCATAGATTTTATCCCTTCAGGTGGATCAACTAGTGTCCACACACTATTGATCTTCATGGACTTTAATTTGAGATTTCGTGGCTCCAAGCCACTTCTCAGAGTTAAACCTCCGCATGGCATCCATATAGATAATCGGATCCTCATTATTCTCATTGAGCCCAATAGGATCACCATCCTGGATCTAGATATAGAAGTATCTATCCAGCTAATGCAGTACTCTACCAGATCTTCTTAATGGTGCCACTTTCATGGGGTCCAGGTTTGATCTAATCAAATCCAGTTCTATAGATTTATTAGATTGTGTCAGTTCATTTTCTACCGAGTTGAAGTTTCCAAGTTCAACTTTAGTAGCATTAGTTTCTTCTCTAAGAAACTTTTTTTCTAAAAAGAATGCCCTATTGCCGATAAACAACTTTTATTCTTTAGAATGGTAGAACTAATAACCCCTAGTTTTTTTGGGGTATTCTATAAACATACACCTACGAGACCAGACTTCAAGTTTATTTGTGTGCAAACATTTGACGTAGGCCAAGACAATCTCCAAACCTGAAGGTGAGAGAGTCTAGATCTATGCATCTAGTCCATATCTCATATGGAGTCTTTACAATAGATTTACTCGATATATTTTCAGAGTAAAACTAGTAGTCATAAAAGCACAACCCTAAAATAGGCAGACGTGTAAACTCTATCATAGATTGAACCATGTTTAACAAAGTTCAACTTCTCCTTTTAGATATACTATCTTCCAAAAAAAAATCTACTGAGAGAGAATCCTATTCTCTCCTAGATATGTCACAAACTTACTAGATAAGTATTTATCTCTTCGATCTAATTGAAGAGTTCTAATACCTTTTTCAGTTTGTTCTCCTATTTCATTATTGAATTATTTGAATATTTCAAATAATTCAAATCAGATGCACCCATGCCCAGACAGGTTATCTGTAATGAAATATTAATATCTTTCTTTGGCACTTAAGTTCATAGATCCACATACATCACTATGTATGAGACTTAGAATTTTATCGGCTCCTTCACTTTTTCCAGTAAAAGATGACTTTGTCATCTTTCCAAGAAGATACGACTTATCAATGATTTACAATCATTGATATTGAGATTTTTCTCTCAAGCTAACCTATTTATCTTGTTGTTGTCAAGATGACTAAGCCTATAATGCCAAATGTAGACATCCATGACATAATTTAACTTGGATGTTTGTTAAATATGTACATTACACTTAATAGACTATATAAATATTAAATATCATTTCTTTATTATCCATGTATTATTATAACATTATTCATAATAATATTATAATAATCTTTTTTATGGATAAATGATAATCATCTCTAATCAAAAGGCCAACAGAGATCACATTTATCATAAATGATGGACAATGGTGTCAATCACTCAAAATAACATCTTTTGAAAATAAGCTTGACAATTCCTAAAGCTAGGATTGGAATAGAACTTTCATTCCTAACGCTTAGATATTTCTCATCATTTTCAAACATTCCACTTACCTATAGTCTTTGCAATAAATTGCATAAGACCATCGATATCTAATATCCAGGTTGTGAGGATTTATGGTGCTCCCAAGCCTTGGGAGGCCATGGAGGAGTCACGGTGTTGGCTTCTAGAATTTTAGAGGCTTGGTTGGTGCTTTGGAGACCTAGGATATAAGGTGAAGCAAGGAATCAAAGTCGGAGAATCAAGACTGTAGAAAGAAGATTTTCTGTAGGTTAGCCGACTCAGTCCAAAATTGGATCGGCTAAGTCTCAGTGCACAGACAAAATAGAGAGCTGCATGTTCGGGACTACTGGCACGTCACAGGATCGAACTAACTCAATTTCAGATTAAGTCGATCCAGTGGAACTTAGCCGACTCAGTGCTGAGACTGAGCTGGCTTAGTGCATGGGCAGAGTTACGTGAGGATCTATTTTGGGCTAGGGTCTGGATTGATCCTAAAGGTCTTAAGGTCTGGTTTGAGAGATCTTAAGGAGGCTAATTCATATATGGGTTGGGTCTAGATCCAGAGGATGAGAGCATGGGAGACATGGGTGTACATGGGCTCGGTGAGTGCTTTCATGTATTGAGTTAGCTAGGAAAGTTTTTGGTTGGGTCTAATGGCTATGTATAAATACATAGGTTGTATTATATTTTTTTAAAGGCTGTGAATGTAGTGGAATACAGACCTTTTCTCTCTCAACTCTTTTCTTCTCTTTTATCTAGAGTTGCCATCCTAGGATTCTTGAAGAAGCCCTAGAGAAGGGGGGCGTCTTCCTCAAGCCCAAGGAGGAAGGCGCCCCATCACAGATCCAGATAGAGGATCAGTGGTTTGCTGCTTATAGAGAATGTCATAGGTTCCTTTAGATCCATGCTAAAGATCAGGAGCTTCTGCAACATGATATCGATGCTTATGATATCAAGGATGATTGACGTTCGAGCAATATCATGGGTCTACAATTTGGTATCAAAGCTAGGTGATGCCTGGAATGTTGTGGACGATAATATGGTATTAGAGCCAGTTTTTAGAGCCTGATGGTGCATGGAAAGAGCCAGGTTTCAGAGCTTGATGGTGCATGGAAGGAAAGGAGAAGTCGTGCAAGGTGAAATCAAAAATTTGCACAAGAATTTCATGGTATGTCTCAAATCTATCTTGTTGTTGCTGTGGTTTGGCCAATCGGGAGCAGCGAGTTGAAGGTGGAGGTTGAGAGGATTAACGAAAAGGATTTTTACTAGGGTAGAAGGATTTGGTTCATGATTTGCTGATCGATCTTGGTGGAAAGGCCGGGATGTATGAAGGTTATGTGATAGGCAGGAAGCACTGGAGTGCTGTAGTAGCACTTTCCTGGAGATGTAGGGCTGAGAGAGGCTCGAAGATGCAACAACCGAGAGAGGTATCTCAGCAGAGAGCATCAGGGTTTTCTAGAAAGATGGGTAGTATATGGCTGTTGAAGAGAAATTTTCTAAGGGATAATGGTCGAAGGAAGGCTGAAAAGCGACTATACGTTCTTCGGTGTCAAGAAGGCGGGAAAGTAGTTGGAGATGTATTCAATAGTTTGACTAGAGCATGGATTTATGAAGCCTTGGAAGTGATGGAGATGGATGATCCATGGAGGTCCAGCAGGTTAGGGCTGGATGGCTGTAGAGCAGCAAAGAGATGAGTTAGGGAGTGCTGGAGTGCTATAGGAGCACTTTCCTGGAGGCACGGGGCTGAGAGAGGCTTGGTGGTGCAGCAGTCGAGGAGTGTATCTCAGTAGAGAGTATTAGTGGTATCTCAGAGAGATCGGATGCAAATCTCAAAGAGAGTTAGGGGGTCTTAGGGAGCGTCAGGAGGTCTCTAGTAGTCGAAAGTATAATGGATCAGATTTCTTCTGTAGGAGTATCAGTGAGAGTCATGATTCAGGTGGAGGATGGTTCTTCGGGCGCAACTAAAGGGATGGCTGGTGTAGGGGCAGAAGAGAAGGATTAGGGTGGAATTTTCTAGGGTTTAGTCACTGATTTTAGAAGAGTTGGATGAGCTCTTGGGTTTTGGAGGTGCCCGTGGGTTATGGAGGTATCCGAGATGGCTTCGAAGAGGGCCGTAGAGTGCGGAGGGTTCAAAGGGGCAGCATCAATGTTCGAGGTGCAGTGGCAGGCTCAGCAGTGCAGTGTTGAGTGGTTGGCCTCGAGGGATTCGGGCATAGAGTCGACTTCTATAGCATCAGGTAGACTTCGGATATAGGTGGAGCTCCGTAGTAGTGGTTTCACAAGTAGAGAGAAAATTTAGCATGAGTTCAGAGCACCGGTGATGCATAATTCCAGATGGAGCGGCGTATGCAGGTGGACAGGTATAGCTTTGAGGAGATTGTGTCAGGTGGTATAGCATGTGATGGTGCAGAAATGCTGTAGGTTCTTCAAAAAAGTCTAGAGAAAGTGATGCAGCTACTAAGTAGAAGAGATCCTATAATTTCAAGATGGTGCCAAGAAGCAAGCACAGATCTTCAGTGGTGGAGGTGGTCATCCCAAAGGCCTCAAGGGTGCACAACAACTGAAGAGAATTGGTGGAGATGATGTTTGCACAGGTGCTATCAAGTGCGTAGGGATAGTGGGATCATGCGGGAGGTCATTGTCGAGGGATTTGCCAAGGCTTGGGGTACCAAAGTGGAGATTGTGAGAATTTATGGTGCTCCGAAGGCTTGGGAGTACATGAGAGGAGTCACGATGTTGGCTCCGAGGATTTCAGGGGCTTGGTTGGTGCTTCGGAGATCTGAGATACAAGGTGAAGTAAGAAACCAAAGCTGGGGAATCAAGACTGCAGAAAGAAGATTTTCTGCAGGTTAGCTGGCTCAGTCCAAAACTAGGTTAGCTAAGTCTCAGTGCACAGACAAAATAGGGAGCTGCACGTTCGGGATTGCTGGCATGGCACAGGACTAGGCTGGCTCAGTTTCAGACTGAGCCGACCCCATGGAACTTAGTCGGCTTAGTGCGCGGACAGAGTTACATGAGGGTCTATTTTGGGCTAGGGTCTGGGTTGATCCTAGGGGTCTTAAGGCTTGGTTTGAGAGGTCTTAAGGGAGCTAATTTATATATGGATCGGGTCTAGATCCAGAGGATGAGAGCATGGGAGACATGGATGTACATGGGCTTGATGAGTGCTTTCATGTATTGGGTTAGCCAGGGAAGTTTTTGGTCGGGTCTAATGGCTATGTATAAATACATAGGTTGTATTAGGTTTCTTTAAAGGCCGTGAATGCAGTGGAATACAGACTTTTTCTTTCTCA
>QRFJ01003104.1:0-88394 GCA_006176705.1 Cocos nucifera | reverse complement strand
TATGATGTTGGTCTTTGGTAAAGGAGAACTCTAGTTCAGCGGATACACAGACTCGGACTTCATGTCCGATATAGATGATCGAAAGTCGACATCTGAAAGTCTGTTTGTGTGCAATGGTGGAGCTGTCAGCTGAAGGAAGTTCCAAGCAATTGTGATAGCAATTCCACCATGGAAGCAAAATATATAGCTGCATCAGAGGTGCAAAGAAGCGTTCGTACAAGAAGTTTGCTGCAGAAATTAGAGTAATGCCATCAGATGCCATTCCTCTTTACTGCGACAACAATGGCGCCATAGCCCTTGCTAAGGAGCCAGAGGTCTCACCAGAAGTCCAAGCACATTGAGCGGCGATACCATCTCATCCACGATTACCTTGAGAAAGTTACGTGAGGTCAAGAGAGTCAACTCCACAGATAATGTGGCAGACCCACTTACAAAGCCGTTGGGCCAGCCAGAAGTCGAAGCCCACCTTGAGAAGATGGACTTAGACTTGTAGCCAATTGGCTTTAGGACAAGTGGGAGATTGTTAGATATATGTGCCCTAGAAGCCAGAATTGCTGACACTTGTAATACACTTCTAGGGGCAAATTATAATTTTAATATAATTAATAATGGATTATTTTCTATCACAATGTGTATTTAGTGTCTGTGATACATCCTTTGAGTTAATTGGTAATGATAATTCATATTTTCAAGAGTTGAAAATTTAAGACATGAATAATCATTATTAACTCATAAACAGCTCCCGACCATAGGATCATCACGAGGATGTGATTGATCCGGAAGGTTGGTGTACGATCGCTTCTCTTTAGTAGATGATCTTGAGTCTACGGTGTGAGGACACCGGAGTGAGAGTACAGGTACTCGTTAGAGAACGAGGGCACTGAGCGTGACCACCTCGAGTAGTCATTAGGAAGTCTACCTTCTCGTCAATGACTGACTCGATGCTGCAGTAGTGTGTCTGGTTCTTTGACCTGAGATGCATCGGAGTTCACCTTGAGGGTGTTATAGTTTGACTACACCATTACTCTGGTCTCCTAGCCATAATGAAACCCTGAGGTGTATGTGGCGTGTAGCATGTTCATTGTAGGAACTGGATTGCATCAAGATGGGATCTATCTACCTCGGGGGTAGAGGAAGTAGCCCTATGATGATCATGAAATCAAGTTCTGAAGCCCATGGCCATTGGCAGAGTGAAATAATAGAGAAGAGTTTCTATTTAGATTTTCACACTGACTCGAATCGAATGATACATCATATGACAGAGACTAGGGTTTGACGAGTTACCTTAACCTAATCTGATCGGGCTCAAGATAGAGAACTATCACACAGGTAGTCTCACCAAGAGGTTCGCATTCAGCTCTGATGGGTTGCCACCATATACTGCTAGGTGTCACTGGTGGATTTTGGGAGCAATTAGAATGATTTAGATGATCGATCATTCTAGCTGTTCGAATCAGAAGAGTTGATCCATCGAAAGGAGTTTCGATGATATTATGATAGAGATCATGACATATCCCATTACCATACAGAACTGAACCTAACTGGGTCACACAAACAAGGGTTTGAAATCTGGTGATCATCAATTGAACTGATCTAGTTCAATTGATCTGAATGAGATTCAATTAGGTTCAAGGAAATCGTGCTAGCACTCGATTGAACCTAACGTTCTTCTTTTACTATCCTAAATAAGTTGTCCTGACTGAGCCAAAGGAGTTTGTGCTCAATCAGAGGCCTTCATATGGTCTGACTGGAGGTTGTCCAAGTCAGAATAGGTTGTCTTATTTGTAAGACATTACCTGCCATTTTTGGTCACCTGCCATTTCTTGTTCTTTGACTTTGGTAAAAGTCTACCTTTGACTGGTCAAACTTGACCATTCACCTTTGACTTTTGACCACATATCATGCACCTATTGGAGAGCTGGTGGGGCTTGTCCCCCTGCAACCTGGCAAGGAGAAGGGCGCACGCCAAGGGTGGCGTGAGCCCAAGTAGGAGGCGCCTAAGAGTCCTTGTTGGACAAGGACTCCACCTCCCTTTTGGATTCCAATCAGAGTTCTACTAAGAATCCAGTTTGACTGGTCTTAGGCGCCCTCTAAGGAGGAATCCAGGGGTCTCTTTTCCAACCAATCAGATTTAGATCTGATTTCACAAAGGGTTGTGATTGGTTGAGAGGAAGAGGAGTTGGATCATAAGAGGTCTATAAATAAGACCCTGCGCCCAACCCTAATCAAGTCAAAGTGAATCAATTAGAGATTTTCCCGTCCAAGGCTGCCTCTCCCCTCCTTCTCACGCCATACTCTCTTCTCCCTTGCTCTCCACGTCCAAAGTGTTTTGGACTTGTTTGGTGTGCGATTCAGACAAGGAAGGCGATCAAAAGCAAAAAGGCTACGCTGCCTGCAAAAGGACGACTGCAGATCTTCAAAAGAGTTTTGAAGATCCTCCAGATCTAATTTTTGGAGGTATGATAGAGAAGAAGAGGTTCTCTAGATCCAAACCCGAGTGGATACCGGTAGAGGCCAGGCGCTTGCGTGGCTAAGATCCAACCTTCCGCTGCAATCAGGATCATCTACAGGGTAATAGGATTACCCCAATCAGTAAATTAATTTGATTTAATTTATCTTCTTTTATTTTATTATTAAAATAATAAGAATCAGATCTGAAAATATATCAAGATCTGATTAAGGTCAAGAAAATTTTTGAAATATATCTCTTGATCTAATCAGATCTGGACGAACCTGGACGGAAATCAGGATTTCCCTTATCAGATCTGGTTTTGCAGAAAGTAAGTTTTGGATTTCTGATTAAGGACGAACACCAGGCACCCCTACACGTCATAAGAACACCCCATCGAATGGAAAGAGAGGGCCTTTAAACCCTTCTTCGTTCTTATGATCGACGCCAAAGGAACGCCTTAATCAGGAACATGTAAATCTACAAAATAGTTATAAGATCTATATCATATATCTCATATACAAATTTAGATCTAATCAAGGCATATTTTGCATACATCTCATGTATCAAATCATGCATATTTTTAGATCTAAATTATCTCATAATAATCTAAAAAATTAGATTTAAATTGATCTAATCAAAATAAATTCTAATCTAGACAATTATGTAGAACTATTCTACAACTAGTCTAGACATGCATCAATCATATCTCATATGATATTAAAAAATTAAATAATTTTTATTTACTGTTTATCAGATGTTATTATAATACTTATAATATCAAAAAATAGTAAATAAGAAGATCTAAAATATGATTTAATCAGATTAAATCAAAGACATGCAAAACTATTCTATAGAACTATTCTATTCTAGAACTAGTCATGCATATCTTCTTAATCTTAGATCCAAATTATTTAATTTTAATTTTTTTGATTTTAGATCTGATCACATCTCATGTGACATCTGAAATCACTTTATTTTCTAATTAAAATAAAATTAAAATCAGATCTAAATAATTTAGAACCATGGCTCTGATACCAGTTGAATGGAAATCCTGATTTCCCGGTCCAGGTTCGTCCAGATCTGATCAGATCAAGAGATATATTTCAAAAATTTTTCTCTTGATCCCAATCAGATCTTGATATGTTTCAGATCTGATTCTTATTATTTTAATAAATAAAATAAAATAAGATAAATTAAATCAAATTTAATTTACCTGATTTGGGTAATCCTATTATCCTGTAGATGATCCTGATTGCAGCGGAAGGTTCTGGATCTAGCCACGCAAGCGCCTGGCCTCTACCGGTATCCACTCGGGTTGGATCTGGAGATCCTCTTCTTCTCTATCACGTCTCCAAAAATCAGATCTGGATCTGATCTGAAGGATCTTCAAAACTCTTTTGAAGATCTGCAGTCGTCCTTTTGCAGCAGCGCAGCCTTCTTGCTTTTGATCGCCTTTCCTTGATCTGAATCGCACCAACCAAAGTCCAAAACACCTTTTGGACGTGGAGAGCAAGGGGAGAAGAAGCTATGGCATGGAGAGGAGGGGAGAGGCAGCCTTGGGGCGTGGGGTTTCTCAATTGAATTGCATTCGCATTAGGGTTGGGCGCAGGGTCTTATTTATAGACCTCTTGTGATCCAACTCCTCTTCCTCTCAACCAATCACAACCCTTTGTGAAATCAGATCTAAATCTGATTGGTTGGAATAGAGACCCCTGGATTCCTCCTTAGAGGGCGCCTAAGACCAGTCAAACTGGATTCTTAGTAGAACTCTGATTGGAATCCAAAAGGGAGATGGAGTCCTTGTCCAACAAGGACTCCTAGGCGCCTCCTACTTGGGCTCACGCCACCCTTGGCGTGCGCCCTTCTCCTTTCCAGGTTCTGGCAGGGGGACAGGCCCCCACCAGCTCTCCAATAGGTGCATGACATGTGGTCAAAAGTCAAAGGGTCGATGGTCAATGTTTGACCAGTCAAAGGTAGACTTTTGACCAAAGTCAAAGAACAAGAAATGGCAGGTGACCAAAAATGGCAGGTAATGTCTTACAAATAAGACAACCTATTCTGACTTGGACAACCTCCAGTCAGACCATATGAAGGCCTCTGATTGAGCACAAACTCCTTTGGCTCAGATTAGGACAACTTATTTATGATAGCAAAAGAAGAACATTAGGTTCAATCGAGTGCTAGCACGATTTTCTTGAACCTAATTGAATCTCATTCAGATCAATTGAACTAGATCAGTTCAATTGATGATCACCAGATTCTAACCCTTGTTTGTGTGACCCAGTTAGATTCAGTTCTGTATGGTAATGGGATATGTCATGATCTCTATCATCGACATCATCGAAACTCCTTTCGATGGATCAGAACTCTTCTGATTCGAACAGCTAGAATGATCGATCATCTAAATCATTCTAATTGCTCCCAAAATCTACCAGTGATACCTAGCAGTATATGGTGGCAACCCATCAGAGCTGAATGCGAACCTCTTGGTGCAGCTACCTATGTAATTAAGTTCTTCTATCTTGAGCCCCGATCAGATTAGGGTTAAGGTAAACTCGTCAAACCCTAGTCTCTGTCATATGATGTAATCATTCGATTCGAGTCCAATGTGAAAATCTAAATAGAAACTCTTTCTATTATTTCACTCTGCCATGGCCATGGGCTTCAGGACTTGATTCTCATGATTATCATAGGGCTGCTCCTCTACCACCGAGGTAGATAGATTCCATCTTGATGCCATCCAGTTCCTACAATGAACATGCTATAGCCAACATACACCTCAGGGTTCCATATGGCTAGGAGACCGAGTAATGGTGTAGTCAAACTATAACACCCTCAAGGTGAACTGCCGATGCATCTCAGGTCAAAGAACCAGACACACTACTGCAGCATCGAGTCAGTCATTGACGAGAAGGTAGACTTCCTAATGACTACTCGAGGTGGTCACGCTCAGTGCCCTCGTTCTCTAACGAGTACCTGTACTCTCGCTCCGGTGTCTCCACACCGTAGACTCAAGACTCATCTACTAAAGAGAAGCGATCGTACATCAATCTTTCGGATCAATCACCATCCTCGTGATGATCCTATGGTCGGAAGCTGTTTATGAGTTAATAATGATTATTCATGTCTTAAATTTTCAACTCTTGAAAATATGAATTATCATTACCATTAACTCAACGGATGTATCATAGACACTAAATACACAGGTGTGATAGAAAATAACCCATTTCATTAATTATAGTCAAAATTACAATTTTGCCCCTAGAAGTGTATTACAAGTGTCAGCCAATTCTGGCTTCTAGGGCACATATATCTAACATTTGCATCTACAATAGTCCCACTAGAAGACATGATATATAGTAACTACATTCAAAATGCAAAAAATAAAATATATAATAACCAAAAATAATTTTGTCACACACCAGTTCATATCAAGAAATCAAAACTCCACAAGAGAGGGAGAGAGCCAAATGTTAATAGAAAAGTCTACTCTGTTCATGATACAAAACTCTGCACGTGAGAGAGAGAGAGTGAGAGAGAGAGAGAGCTTATAAAATTTTAGTTGTAGGTGGTGTGGTGCTCCCAAGCCTTGAGAGGCCACGGGTGGAGTCAGGATGGGGGTTCTGAGGAGGCTAGAATAGGTGTGGTCCTAAGGCTAGGATAGGAGTTGTCCTAGGATGGAAACGGCATGTAGCTCTTTATGGACTTGAGGTTCAGGTATTGAGGGCCTCAAGGGGCTTGGTTGGTGCTTCGGAGATCTGGGACATAAGATGGAGCAAGAAACCAAAGTTGAAGCTTGAAGGCTGCAAAGAAAGGATTTTCTACAGGTTAGCCAGCTCAGTCCAAAATTGAATTGGCTAAGTCTTAAAGCACAGGTAAAATAGAGAGCTGCGCATTTGAGACTGTCGATACGGTATAGAACTGGGTCGGCTCAATCTGCACATTCGAGATTGTCGATACGGTACAGAACTGGGCCGACTTAGTTTCAGACTGAGTCGATCCTGTGGAACTTAGTTGGCTCAGTGCTGAGACTGAGCCAGCTCAGTGCACGGGCAGAGTTACGCGAGGATCTATTTTGGGTTAAGATCTGGGTTGATCCTAGGGGTCTTAAGGCCTGGTTCAAGAGATCTTAAGGAAGCTAATTCATGTATGGGTTGGATTAGCCTAGGAAAGTTTTTAAGCTGGAGTTTATTAGGATTCATATGAAAATTCTAGGGTATATAAATCAGGATATTATAACTTTTATAATAAGGTTGGAATATAATTGAGCTTTTCTTCCTAACTCTCTCTTTTCTCTTCTCTCTGATTCCAATACCAAAAATCCTAGCTTCTCTCATCTTTCTTAGATTTTCTTCAGATTGCTAGATTAACACCCAGGTTCACGTAAGAGATCAGATCTACGACGGTGGCTTCGAGCAGCCATAGGAATAACACTAATTCCTACCAAAATTTCACCAACTCAGTAGAAATAACACTAAAATGAAGTAAACACATCAAAAGAAATCCAATAAATAGGAAATTCCCGTCTGATTGCTCCAATCTCTCATTCCATCATAGATTAGACTCAAAAAATGAAAGAACCCAATTTGATCTCAAAACCCCATCCTAAAACTCCAAATCGACTCAAAAAATCCTGCAAACCCAATTCACAAATGAATCGCGATAATTCAATCGCTTATGATCCAACGAAATCCCTATTATACCGATAAAACTCCATAAATTCTAGGAATGGTTCTGCAAAACAACTCAAAATTGAGCACTTAACCTAATAAATCCATCAAAAGAGGGATGAAAAAAAAAGATGACGAATCTCTAATCAATCAAAGGATGGAAATGGGAAGAGCGAGAATGGAGGTCGGAGTGCTTATATTAGCGAATCTCAAATTAATTATAGCAATTTAAATTAGAGCAAGATTTTTACCTTTCTCGCTCCCTCCAGAGTTTCTAGGTGGCACTGGCCTCCCTCCCTCTCGCTCTCCTGACTCCTTTTAAAGGCCGCAAAGCAGTGGGAGGAAGGAAGCTATTGCAGTCTTGGTATGGTAGATGGTTTTTTTCTAAGTATGGGTGCTGGGTCGGAAAGAACTCTTGTCGTCGGAGTTGCTGGTGGAGAAACCCTAGCCACCCCTCGAAGGATTTGGGATTGTGATGAGTTTTGGCATTTGAGAAATAGAGAGAATCACAATGGTTGCCGATGGATATTAGTTTTTTAGAAAGATGGATGCGAATATTGATGTAGATGATCCAAAATTCAAATCCATTTAATTATATAATGCGGATATCTGAATTCATATCCGAAAAATATAAAAAATCTGAATCTGTATCCTTATTTGGCTAATTTTTGAGCTAGATATCCGAATCCATATCCAGATCCGATTGGATCAAAATATGGATATCCGAATCCAGCTGATTCAAATATGGATACGGATACGGTCGGAGTATATTCGACCCATTTTCAGCCCTAACTCTAGATGGGCCATGATGAAGGTGAAGCACATTAAAGCCATTAAAGTGGGACAAGAAGTATCCTCTCCCACCCAGAGGGATAATATTAGCTCCAGTCCAAATCAGAGAATGAGGATGACGAAAGATCCTTTTACGATCCAAATCCGTATTTCTAGTACCTAGGCTGCCTCTTCAATCTCTCATGCTAGCACCGGCCATCACCCATCCGTCTCTCCCTTGCTCCAGCCATCCTCTAGCCATTCATCTTCGGGCATCTACACAACTTAAAATGTTGTATAAAGGTATACACACAAAATATCTAAAAATTTATAATATGGTCCAACTTTAGGTTTTCAGCATTTTTATTTTATGGATAACAATTACAGAGGTCCCAAGCTGGTGGAATCAAAGAGATATTTTCAAAGGGACGGAACTGACATAATGTTCAGCTACAACTAAAGTATACATATACATAGACACACATACATACGAATACAAATACATACATATATAATCATAACCAATCCCAGCTATCATCAAGCTAAGCCATGGCTGACAAACCTTAGAAAGACAACAACTAATTTTGCCTCTTGCTCCTTAAGATTTTGAAAGAGGCTTCTGGCCGAGGAAGAAGTACATCGGTGTAAAAATCTCTTCCCTGCATCAATTAGCCGCATTACCTCATTTGAAATTGTCATGCTTAAGTGGGCAAACATCGCTTTATATGAAGAAGAAATTATAATAAGTGAACTCGAAACATTTACTCACCTTCCACCTTCCACAAGTGCATCAGCATCCTTTTCTAGGATTGAATGAACTTTTGAACTTCCTGCTGGAGCAAGTCCCACAAATTCTAGCATACTAACCTATAAAACAAACGACGCAAAAGGAAGAAGCTCCAAACTTCAATTTCCAGCAAGAAAGTAACAGGAAAAAACAAAAGAGAAATGAGAACAGTAATGATCTAATTTACCATAGATCTAGTGATGCGACGTCCAATGGCTGTTGATCGGAAGTTAGTTATGGAGAATTTGCTCGTATCCAAGGGCAAATACCATGGCACTTCAGAATCTAACCTACGATCTCCCTCCCACACAACCTGTACGATTTCATTTGTAGATAGTCTTAAATAGGTCTATATAGAGAAAGCATCGAGGACCAGTACATTATGGATAACATCTTACCTCAAACCCTGCAAGCTTTAAGGCTTCAAGGCATTGGCTTGTAGTTCTTATATCTGGGAGACCAGAACCAAGTTCAACATCAGCCTTAATTTTCTGATGCTTTTCATTCTTGGGATCAAAGTGATCAGTCAAGCACCACTCATATGCCGCAAAACACTGACCAGGCTTAAGTACCCTACAAATCTCCTTATAGCAGGCAACCTATACCAACCACAATGGCATTAGAAGTATTTAGAGTAGGTGTGATGCAAACTAAATAAATGTGAAGAAATGTTTAGACAAGCATTTGGACTGGAGTATACCGGATCTGATGCATGGCATGTTGCTTCTATTGCATATATAGCATCAAAAGTATCATCAGGGAAAGGCATATTCATGAAGTTACCCTGTGGATATGATAAACAAAGATTAGGCATGAAGATCAGCTAAAACATTAACCAAAATATTGAGGTTCTCTTGAGCGTACTGGTTTTATCTATGGATGTTAACAACCAAAACATATCTTTAAATCAGAGGGAATAGAAATAGCATAAATTCAGTAAGAGAAAATGGTTAAGCAGAAATAGACAGATATATAGTGGAAAACAACTGCAGAAATATGAAAAATAGTGATAGTGAAAAGGAGAAGATAAACAAGGGAAAAAGTGTACCTTAACTAATTTGCAAGACTCACTCAATCTTGCCAACCGGTTTAGCTCCTGTGGGGTAAACATTGTTATCATAGATTACTATCAAATTTCAAATGGGCATTGATGTTAACAAAGACAAATTGATACTAACAATATTTTTTTTAAAAAATTGTAACAACCTTGGCTCTTGATATTTGGTACTCATTGTTGTTCAAACCAGTAATGGATGTTAAGCTGCAATTGTTAAATTCAAAATGTTAGCTTAGCTAATCTCATCAATGTGTCTTAGTATAACAATACACAAGTTCAATCAAAAAAACTAATTAAAAGATATTATTTAGATTCTTGGCACTATAAGTATTCAAGATCTTTTTAATGAATAATTAATATAAAATTAAATACATTCTTGCAAGAATCGTTACACTTAGTATGGTACAACCTTAAAACCTTCACCAATTTTGGAAGCAATAATTATTTCTTCGATATAACAATTATGCCATAACGTCAGGTAACTTTAGAATAGATGTAGACTAATAAGAGGATGGGGTGTAAAGGTTACCTAAATTTAGCTATTTCTCGTAGTGGTCCACCAATGCCGCAACCCACATCGAGCACCTGGATTTACAAATATAGAAGTGCATGTTACGTATAAAGCACTTGGCTACTAAGAGGCATCGTGCAAGTCATAAAAAGGAAAGACTACTAAAACCTTCATTCCCCTTTTCAAGCCAAGCTGCAGGGCAAGAAAGTGTTGATGCTTTCTCGAAATATCTCCCCTTTATATCTTCATAAACATTACTTACAGTTATAAAGTTATCATAAAAGTTACATAAATATGGTATATGTAGAATTTTCTTTTGAAAGACGAACATAGTACCACCATGGTGGTAGCCTAGTAGAATGGATCTGTCCTTCCAACCAAGTAACCCACGTTTGAGTCACCATGGATGCCGAGCTTACGATTAAATGCCAGAACTTAAATGACCCGAAGTAATTTAATTATCTTTGGTGGTCTGAGCATGGGATTAGAAAGGAATAAGTAGTCCACAGGCTCATGATGGGACTGAGATGATGTACTCATCTATTGAGTTTGCCTATAGAATGGAGAGGAGGGCTCCTCATACTAAATTGGCTCCTGAATTGAATATTCTTTAGCAGAATGTAGTAAACCCAGAAAGTATAAGGTGCTAACCTATTTGCAAAGTGAAAGGATTCGCCCCAGCCATATTCATAGAAGCTGGTTACAAGATCATAGTACCTGTTTGCCTGAAATGCAATAGCATTTAGTTACACTTTATGAGGGCATGCACAAAGCCACAATTACTGTTTCATGTCTATTGCATTTAGTTACACTTTACGAGGGCATGCACAAAGCCACAATTACTGTTTCATGTCAGGTTTGAAGTCACGATCACTTAAAGATATTAAAGATGAGTTTATACTTCATGATGTTTTAAAAATCCCTTCTTTGGATTACTAAAAACAAAAAAAAGAAAAAAAAAGAAAAGCTTCTTTATTAAAATACAGATCCCCTCACAAGACAAACAAGCATCATCTCACTAGTGTATACCTTATTTATAATTAAAACAATTTCTACAATTAACCTATTTTGCAATATTACAAAAAACCCATGGTTGCATTTGCGATGGCTGTCACTTTAGGGGAGAGAGAGAGAGAGAGAGAGAGAGAGAGAGAGAGAGAGAGAGAGAGAGAGAGAAGCAGGAAATATGTTTCCCTTGTTTTAACATTTTTGACAAACGAGGATGGTCAATCTTTTTTCAAAGAAAGGAAAAAAAAAAAAGTAAACCCAGAAAAAGAGCAAGTCTTGTTTAAATATTCAAGTAGAAGAGATCCCATAAATGGATCAAACTTATTTCAGCTCAACCATCTTAGGTTACAACAGTATAGATCCGAGCGATCGATATTCTAGAGTATGCATGGATGCATTTTAACCTTCTCTTCCCAAAAATATCCAGCAACATAAGCCAACAAGCCAAACAGTCCTCTGATTCAGTCATTATATGGTGCTCTAACCCATGGGATCACATTTTTAAATGTCCACACTGGCAGTGAGTTTAATGTATATCAAATCCACAAAAGTGAATTTAATTATGGTTGTATTGGGATTACCATCCAACAAATAGATAAAGAATAGATAAATACCAAACTAAACTGTCTTACCAAGTCAGTGGCGTTGGCCTTTCTTGTCTCCTCATCCCCCCCATAACAGTCATGATACTTCTCATACCTAGAGAAATGGAATTAACATACGCAATTTGTAAGTAATTGCGTTCAGAAACAACTACTTTGCGAATAAAATACCGTGAACACCAGAAAGTAACTTCAATGCACCATTTTTTGGTGACGTCAATTTATTTGTGGATTGCCAAATCAGTAATGGGAGCACTAGCAGCAAGGTGTTCTTTTTTTTTTTTTTTGATTTTATGAAGGTTTTCTCTGTATCATCAAACAGGACTTGTTTGTTTTACAGAAAATTTTTTTTTCTTGAAAAATTGCTTCTTAGAAAATTATTTTCTAAAAATATGATACTTAAAAATATAATTTTAGTATGTTTGATTAAAAAACTAATGACGGGATGAGAAATATACTGCTCCGTTGCTGATTTGACTTCTTCCTTTTTTATTCTTCCTCCCACATTGGAAACAAAACTCAGAGCTCCCGACATCACGGTATCTCCAAAATTGTTAAAGGATTGCCTGCTTCAAACCAAAAAAAAAGAAATAGAGAGAGACCTGAAAAGAAAAATTTACGTACTTTCCCAAGTTTAAGGACATGCAGAGAAAGAAATACAAATTATTCATTTCCAAATAAAAGCATTTATTTGGAAAATATATATAAAAAAATCATATTTCAAAATGATATTCTTGATCATGATTCAATGAAATTTTACTTCACTTTCTCTTTGTTATATTATGAACTCCTCCACCAAAAAAAGAATTTTAACTTGATGTTAGGTTAGGTCGGGTATAAATCAAGATTCCTTGTGTTAAGTTGTCTTCAGACTAGGTTAGAATCTAATCCGGCCTGTTGTCACTCTTCTTCTATATATTAGTGGTCAAAGGTGCAAATAGAAATAAAAAGTGACTGATTATGCAAATGCATCCTTTTGAATAATTTATCCTTTAGAATATTTTTTGTAGAAAAATAAAAATTATATATATACATATATGGATGTATGCATGCATATGTATATATATGTTGTGTATGTATGCATGAACATAAAATGAAAACAATAGGAGAATTTTATAAAAAAATGCATCAGCATCTACGGAAGTACAAAAGAGATGAGGTTGGACACATGAAGTTAAAAATCGTTAACTCCGCTCTCTCCTCTCTCCCACTCAATCTCTGCTCTTTTCTTCTCCCAAACAACATCCGTTAATGGTTAGGTGGATTTATGGTGGAAGCTGGATCGATGCACTGAGATTCGTATGGATCGGAGCAACGTAATGGCGATTGTGGATGCGACACGTGGTGAATTGGGTGGCGAGTAATTGGGTATCTGCAACAGTATTACTCGGAATCAAAACCAAAGTGAACAATATTTTCGGTGAGAAAAAGTTAAAAATGACAGGTGAAATCAAGGAGACTTCTTATGTTTTTGGCACCCAATCCAATGATTCCGCGGAGATATCTAAATCTGGTCCCGAAAAAAAATTTAAATGAAAATATCGAAGTAAAGAGGGCAAAATTTTCGTTACGAACTAAAGAATTAAAGATGCACAGAAAAAGCGACTAAAAAGATAGGATCAGCATCGGCTTGAAGGGAATGGGAGAAGAAAAGGCCTTACAAAGAGAGTGAAACGAATGTTATCCCGAAGGAATAAAAGGATCTAGGAGAGGCAGCGTGAAGAGATAAGCAGGGCTCAGAGGCTCTATTTATAGAGAGAGAGAGGCTGGGGGTTGGACTTGGTGGAACTTGTATGTAATTATTCTTATATGAAGGGAGAGGGCTCATCCGTCCGATTGCATGCATTAACTTTTCTATTTGAGTTCTTAGTCCAGTAATTATTCCGTACCTGTATGCAAGCTAATAAAAATTCCAGGATCGACTGCATGCAACATAATACAAACATATTTATTTTCTTAAATAGATTTCTAGTTAATACGTTTCAAGACAATGCCTAACTGTGGTTGCAGTTAAAGAAAACAAACGAGACTGACTCTTAGCTTTTAGGGCCGGTTCTTTTAAGAATATAATAAAAAAAAATTAAAAAAAAATATTTTTTTTAATTGATGAAAAAAAAATTTAGTCATTTCTTAAGTGAATAAGATTTTTTTTATTTTATGAATAATATTATTTAAAAAAATAATTTTTTTATCTTAAAAAAATATGAAAATATGAATAAATTAATTAATAAAAAAATAGATTAATTTTTTTACACTTATTTACCCGTGATCCTGAATGTTCTCATTGCATGCGAAAAGGTTTTGCGAGTCCGCAAAATTTTTTTGGGCAATTAAATATTCATCCAGTCTGTTTATGTTATATTAACTGTGTTAGCTGAGGAGATATACGTGAATTCCCGATGATCCCACGTTCACCAGAGTTCAGGTACTTGAAACGAGAAATTAATTGCCAACCCCTCAGTGCCATATAATGTTAGCTTAATTAATTTGGAATCCAATAATGCCGGTCAACACGGCTAGCGGTTCCTTATCATGATCCTATATGATATTATTTTGGCAAATTCATGCAACTACCAACGCATAGATATAGATGGAATTAATATCACGATTTCGCATGGATAAAATCAAAGAACATGACTTAAATGCTTCTGCAGGTGTATATGACGAAATGAAGAAAGAAAACGTCATATTTGTCAGAGAATTGGAAGTCCTCGTCGTGGCTATGGGAGGAGCCACCCAACCTGTTGAACTTAATTAATATTCAACGGGCTCAGCATTAATATTCGGTGGCCTCTGTTGACTCTGAATTAAAAATTGGACAACCCAATCTACTTGCAACCATACAATAGTTTAGATGGACAATAACGCCATATTTAATAAGAAAGTGGATGATTTTGATGGAACGGGAACAAAAGTTATAGATAACGAACATCACAAAATATTATGTAGGACAGGTTTTAGTTTACTATAATTTTTTTAATATCAATTTAAAAAAAATAAATCTAAAAATTAAAAATATTTTTTATTAAAAAATTATTAATCTTATAATTAAAAAATTATATTTTTTTATTTTCAATACATATTTTTTAATAATAAATACTAAATTACTATATGATACATACTAAATAAATTAATTATCAAACAAGTCAATACATACTTACAAAAAAATCGATACATAGTTTCTAAAATATGAAGTTCGCTAATATAAAATATATAAGCAGATAATATATACTATAAATTTTTTTGATACATACTAGTAACAGCCCAATACATATCTACAAATAAATTAATACATAGTTTGCTCAACTTAGCATTCACCAATATATATATAGTATATAACTAGTTGATTTATACCTAGTAAAATATTCATCATTCTAATACACAACTCTAGATAAAGTAATATACAGTTTTCAGAATATAACATTCATTAATATACAATATATGACCAAATGATACATACTAGATGGCTTACTGATATATACGGTAAGCTTTTTTGATACATTTCCAACAACGATCCAATATATGTCTATAGATAAATTAATACATAGTTTACCAAACTAATTAGTATTCATTATACGCTATATGGTCAGTTGATACATAGTAGCAAAATATTCATCCAACATTCTAATATACCTCTAGATAAAATGATATATAGTTTTTATGAAATTTTAGATACAAAAATCTTAGAAAAGAAGAGGGATTTAAAAGAGAAAAAAGGAACTCAAGGAAGAAAGCATAGATAGAAGAGATGGTGCGTGGGGTTTGAAAAAGAAAAACAAGACTTGGGAGGAAAACCTTACGGATGAGAGAAATGACTTAATGAGAAAGATAATAGATGGAGAGGCTTGATGAGAAAGAAAGAGGATATAGACAATCACAAAAGGTTTCTCTTAGGCATGCATTTTGTTTTCTTTTTTTGTTGTTTTAGTTAAGGAACTAATGAACTTTATTAGTAAGAGATATCTTATCCCTATTTGGCTTCTAGGTTTCCTCTTTAAGATGCAATATATATATATATATATATATATATATATATATATATAGCATAAAACTAAACCCATCCCATATGATGCCCTATAGTGCTCATTCCATATAGAGTTGTAAATTTGGGTTGGACCCATCGAGTTGGCCCACCCCATCATATAAATGGGATGGATTGAGTTCATATTTTAGCAACCCATCTAAAAATGGGTTAAATAAGAACCTTCCTTTCTTTTTTTTTTTGTTGACCCTCTTTCTTCCTCCCCGCCCTGGCCATAATGCCCCACACGCCCCCGCCCCACACCCACCCTGGCCACCCCCATCCCTCCCTGCCGCCCCACCCCCCCTCGGCTGTCCCCACTCTCGGTGCCCCACCCCCCCCCCCGACCTGATCATCCCCCCATCCCCTGCCACCCCCCCCAGCCACCTCTCCCTCTCAGTGCCCCGCCCCCTCGTCACCATGCTCCCCGACCACCCCTCCCCGACCGCCCCCCCTCTCGATGCCGCCCCTCCCTCCTCACCCCTCCAAAACCTACCACCCCCCCACCCTCTGGACCACCTCTCCCTCTCCTCCCGCCACACCCCTCCCCCTGACTGCATCTCTCTCTCAATGCCCCCCCTCTCCCCCCCCCCCAGCCCTCAGGCCGCCTCTTCCTCTCGGTCCTCCACTCCTCCCAACTCGGTCCCTCCTACTCAGTCCCAGTATTTACGGTCTTTTTTTTTTTTTAAAGAAAATTTGATGGACTGGTGCGTTTAACCTGTAGCCTATGGTTCGGGTTGGAGTTTTTTCAATTTGTTAGTTAAATGGGCCAGCCCATCTTATCCTATTTAAAGATGGGTCAGCATGGGCCTGTCCATCTTGACAGCTCTAATCTCATATAAATTTTTTATTTTAGAATTTATATGAAAGTAAGAAATTTCTCCCGAGAAAAAAAATAATATTATATGGGTTTATGTATAGTAAATAAAGAGAGGACTGAGATTTTGTTTCAAAATTACAAAAGTGGGAAAGAAAGCAGCGCATGGGAAAGTCATGTCAGCCCAAAACAGCAGGAGAGATGACATATTCACGTTGGACAATGAGCTGCTTCAGTAGCGGTTGACTCAGAAACAACGGTCCTTTGGATGAGGCCCATGGCTTATGCGAGACGTGGGAGAGCTTGGTTGTTTCAAGCATTGAAGCTTCAGAAAGCGCAAGAGGATAAGGAAACGGGCTTTAGGATGAGCCTCGTAGCTGATATGAAACGCTAAGGAGGTCAGTTGCTCTAGGCCCCAGCAAGAAAAGGAGCATATCATCTTAGGCTACTCCGAGTGCCATTTAACTCAGATACCTGGGCAAGTTGTGAGAGAAAGTGTGTAACATTTGGATGAGAGACAACTGAAGCCTATCTCTGAAAGGTAGAGATAGCTTACCTTGCTATCACAGGCGGCATGGTGGCTTTGAATTGAAATACTCTGAAGTTACGCTCTTTCCACAGGCACCACACGGCAGTAGCAAACAGACGTTCAAAAGCAGGGAACCTATTTTTTACAGGTTGAGAGTGCCTTCAAGAGTCCCATACTTCTATGAAAGATGGTGGTAGCTCTGGAACATTGAGATTAGATAGAATGATGGACCGAAATATTTTGAAAAATTCACACTGCATCATAAGGTGGTTCAGAGATTCTCCTTGCTCGTCGTAGAGAGAGGGCACCTTCCTGCGACGTTGATACCTCTCTTATGCTTTATTTGGTATGAAGGATGGATTAAAAGAAATATGGACGGAAGAGGAAGGATGGATGAGGGAGAGATAGATGAGGGAGAGGATAGATGGATCCTTCATCCATCGTTTCATATGTTTGGTAAAACATAGAAGGATGGATAAAAGTGATTTACTCCTATACGAGAAATGAAAGAAAGGATGGATGATATTTATATAATATTTTTACTAAACTACCCTTTGAAAAATATTACTATTATTAATTTATTATACTAATTTATCCTAAATAAGTAAACAATATATAAACTTACAATCATTATAATCTATAATTATATAAAAAATTATATAAATATTTAATTTTAGTTTAGTTTAATTTAATAAATAATTTTATAATTAAATTATTAATAAATTAATTATATAAATAATGAGCTAATTTATAATTTAATTTAATAATTAATTTCATTAATAATATAAATAAATATTTAATTTATAATTTAATTTAATAATTAATTAATACTACATAAATAACTAATTAAAAATAGTAAATAAAAATAGAAAAATTAAAGATAATTTTAGTTATTTAATTATAATTATCAAAATTATGAACTAAAATTAAAATAATTAATAATAAAAATTAATACTATATGATTAATAGTATATATAAAAATAATATGAATGAAAAAGTAAAGAAATATTATAGTTTTGTCAAAAAATTAATAAGGGATAATTTTGTTAATGCAAAAAGCCATCCATCAATGCTCCATCCTTCCTTCCTTGCATCCTTCTAAATTGGAAGATGCAAATTGGTGGGCCAGGATGGATGGAGCATCCTTCTTTTTTATCCATCCTCCCTATAACTTTTTAAACCAAACAATGAATGAAAGCCATCCATCCTTCCAATTTCATCCATCCTCTCTCTCATAACCTCAACCAAACATAGGGTTAATCAGGTTCTCCTTTATCAATAGTCTGTCATGATAGTAGAGTTAGGAGAAGAGTTTAGCCTTCTCTGGGATAGGGAGTTTCCAAAAGAATTCACCAATATGAGAGATCACTCCACCATGCATGAAAAAGTTGTAACAGGATCTTACTTGATAGATGCCATTTGAATTCCACTTCCAAGACCATATGTTCGATTTAGAAGAGAGACATGTGGTCTGGAGAAAAAGTGATAGGTTCTGAAGCTCCCTAGATGCTTGTGAGCTCATTGCGTATCCGAAAGATAGGTGCAAGCTTCCTTGACGGAGAAATTCACTCACTGAATTGTTTTACTTCCGGCAAAGAAGAATAGATTGGGAAATGATCAGAGTTTTAACTCACTATTTTCAATCCAATGTTGTGCCAGACAGGGATTTGACGTCCATTACTAGACGGAAGCATTACTTGAACAGGCCCAACAATGTTAATACATTTCTCCAAATAGGAGAGGCGACTCTAAGCAGATGCCTCGAAGGTTTCAAAAGAGACCTTCTAGAATAGCAAATGCTTTTCAGAAGCAGGCACCAGGGCTTCTATGGATTGTGAGTGAATCTCCACCACCATTTCAGAAGGAGAGCTTGATTGAGAGTGGTGAGATTCTTAACTCCTAGACCTCCATATCTTCTTAGTCTATAGACTTGATTCCAGTTTAGCAAGTGTTTGATATTACATTGCGATTGTTGGCTGTCCCATATGAATCATTGACAAATCTGGTTGATTTCCTGGATGACCTATGAGGGAAGCTTCAACACCGATATCCAGTAGACTGGAATGACATTAATTAAGAATCGAATTTGTCAATGTAATACAGCTAGCGAGAGACAAAGTTTTCCATTTCACTCGGCTTCTTTGATACTTTGTCTATAAAGAAGGACCAGTCACTTTTGTTTAGCTTTGAGTGATGTAGTGGAATACCCAAGTATCGAGTGGGAAGTTTAGAAACCTTATAGCCGAGCATTGAGGCAAGATTGCAAGTTAAATCCTCACTGATGCCTAGGTCGGTGAGTTGGGTTTTTGAAAAGTTAATTTTTAAATCTGTTGGGGATAAACCCCGCTCCCGCCGAAGTCCAGCCTAGTGCTTAGCCTAATACAGTTGATAATCATGGAAGAGCTTCAATCAAAAATTCTCTCTCCAACGGTCGAGCTCCATCCGATCTTCTCTAGTGGCCGAACTCATTCAGTGGCCAAACTTCTTCAGCTAGACTCCGAACCCAATCAAACTTCTCAGTGGCCAAGCCCCAGCCAAACTTTTCCAATGGTCGAACTCTTTCCGAACTCCTCCAGCAGTCGAGCTTCTATGGAAGCCGAACTCCTTTCAGACTCCTCCAGCAGTCGGACTTCTACGGGAGCCGAACTTCTTTCGGATTTCTTCTTCAGTCGGACTTCTACGGAAGTCGAACTTCTTCCGAATTTTTTCTTTAGTTGGACTTCTACGGGAGCCGAACTTTTTCTGGATTATTCCTTCAGATGGATTCCTATAAGCGATCCCACTATTGAATGATTAAAATTATCATTTATTAGGACAGTTATGATTGTTATTTATCAGGATGATTACGATTGATATTTATCAGGATGGTTACGACCGTCATTTATCAGGACAGTTACAACAAGCTTCATCTATAAAAAGGGATCCTCTAGATATATTTTCTCTAAGCTCTCTTTTTCTTTTCGAAACTCTGCCGAACTTTTCTCTGAGCACTCCATTTTTGTTGGTCAGAAGAGCTAACTTGACCGTCGGAGGGTCCTACCGAAGTCACCACCACCAACTCCAAATGAAACATTATTTTGCAGATCACCGACGGCGACCTCATCTTCCTCGACTCCAGTTCGATCCGACATCAATCAAATTCTGCACCAACAAAATCCATTGCCATTTCTAAGCTATATAAGATTAACTTGAGAGAGTTTATGTCTGATTTATCAGCTTTGTAGAAAATCAATGTGTCATCTACAAATTGTATACACTGCAAGGGCCCTTCGAAACCATGAGGACCAATTCCATGAATCAACATTTCTGTGTTGGCCAACTTAGGATTTTATCAAGGACATCAGTAACTAGAATGAATAATAAGGGAAAGAGAGGATTTTCTTGCTTTAGACCCCTCTTGTTGCAGAATCATTTTCCTACTGAATTATTAATGACCAAAGCTGAGTTAAATGATTGGAGAAGTACCTTGATCCACGCAATCCATTTTATATCGAAGCCTCTATGAGATAGGAGATCAAATAGAAAATTTCAAGATATGCTATCGAAAGCTTTCTCAAATCAATTTTATAGAGGACAGCAGGAATTTTCGCATGATTGTTGGATGAGAATAGCTTTGCAGCTGAGATATAGCTCTCAAAAATTAAACCCTTTGACAAACGCCGATTGGCAACCTGAAACCAACTCTTCTAGCTTGTTTTGAAGTCTGTTCGATAATACTTTGGATAGAATCTTTTTTTTTTTTTTAATGAAATTGAGTTAGAGAATATCTAACTCAAGATATATATATTGAAATATTTATATGTACATGAAATAACACTAACTTAAGATAGTGTGCTGGTTTTTCCCAACACCAGAGTTTCAAAACAGACCAAGAAATAGACTTTGTTTTCCAGAAGACAGTTACAGATTTGTTTCCAGCACTGTAAACTCAGTAATTCTTTTGCATGACTATCGGAGGGCTTCAGAGTGCCTCACTGCAGATTTGGTTGCTCTTGAGCTTCAAGTTCCAGAGTATAAAGTGGATTGTATTTCTTCCAAGCCTCCAAGTATATTTGTTTAGGCCCTACAGTTTCTGACCATGCTGCGCCTGTGCTCTCTATGATAGGATTTCATAAATTTTACTTCTCCATTCAGAGAAACACTGAATGCAATAGCCTGGTTACCAGATGCTGGATTGAATACTTATTACAGACTCAGGCTTAGACTTCTGCTGATCAGAATCTATCCAAATATAAGCATTGTGACTTCAGTGTCTTTTAGAATTAGCGAGGAATTTACCCATGGAGCATCGAACTAGCATAATGGACTCCGTTTCCGCCAAGTTGATGCTTTTTGTCCAGCTGATGAGGAGCTTTGCAATTTTTAGAGCAGTATAGAAGGGTCGATATGCAACAAATTCAAAATAGCGTTGATTCCGTTCTTTCCAAAGGCTTCAGCATCCAATAGCCAATAGAATATCAAGCCTCTTTTTTTAGTGTTGCCTACTCTCTTCTGATCTCTAGTTACCCCATAAGGATGTTTGGGAGTATGGCAGATTATTAGGGTTGTAGTCTTAGAGGAGCAGCCAGACTTCTCTAGGGAAGGAACATTGAAGCAGCAGATGGTCAGTGGTCTCTTGATGAACATCACAGAATGGACAGATGTTTATCCCTTTCCAACCACGCTTTGCTGGGATAGTTTTGGTTAGAATTTTATCATGATAGGCGAGATAGAGGAAAAATTTAACTTTTCCGGGACCTTAATTTTTCAGATAATTTTGCTTATAAGGGGTCTTATACCACCATCCAGTAAGAAGTCGTAGCATCGTTTGGTTGAAAAGGTTTTCCAGATAACTTTGGATAGAATCTTGATCATCACATTTTTTATACTAATAGGTCTGAAGTCCTTCACCGATGCATTGTTTGATATTTTTGGAATCAGTAATATGTAGGTGTAATTGAGCCTGGAGAGATTGCTTGCACCATTAATCGTAAAAGGTTGAGAATTACTTGAATATATCATTTCTAATGGTATCCCAATAGTTCTGATAGAAGGTGATCTGAAAACCATCCAGACCAAGAGATTTGTTCTTTGCCAGGCTAAAGATTGTAGTTTTAATTTCTTCAGCTTAAAAAGGGACGACAAGAGAGGATAAATCTGATGGAGAGCCTGGGTAAAGCTTGTCCCAATTTATATCTGCATTCTTGACTCTAGGGGTTCCAAGAAAAGAATGATCGAATAAAAAGAAAACCTATTCAATATCCGTTTGTGTCTTTAATACCTTGTTAGCCTGGTGAATCTCTAGAATCCAATTCTTTCTTATCCTACTCGATGCAGTGATGCGAAAAAACTGTGTTCCGATCCCCCTCTCAAAGCCAGACATTATGAGATCTTTGGTTGCCACAAAATCTCCTCTTGCTATGGTAGAGAGTCAAGCTGTTGTTTAAGATCAGCTCTAGTCAATCATTCCTCCATGTTGAAGTTCCTTTGCTCTTCTAATTCATCTAGCTCATTTATTTGACTAGATATTCTATGTTTACTAAAAATGATAGTTCCAACGATTGCTTTGCTTCATTTTCTGAGATTGGCTTTGAGATGTCTGTGTTTGAGAATCATATTAATTAGTAGCACTTTCCTCTGAGGAAGGAGATTCAAACCACCATTTCTTGATCATGTCATTGAAACCATCATACGAGTACCATGATATTCTCAAAACAGAATGATTTCCTTTGTATTCCTGGGCTGTGGGCCACAGCCTTGGATGAGAGGAGGACAGGAATATGATCTGACATTATCTACAGTAGCAAGGAAAGCAAAGAAGAGGGAAAAGCTTTGTGCCAATCCAGAGTAACAAAGCACCTATCTATCTTTCCCAAGCTGGCCTGGTTCCTAAAGTTTGACCAAGTAAATCTACGTGAAGCTGGGTTGATCTCAATAAGAGCTAACAAGTTAATGAAGTTGTTGAAATCCTGTGATATTCAGCCACATTCCGAAGCTCCAGCCCTCTCAATGGTGAATCTTGTAGCATTAAAATTGCCTATTAATGCCCAGCGGAGACTGATTGAGGTGCTAAGTGCCTCTAATTCCAACAAGAAAGCTGAGCAGATGGTTTGGTCTCGAGGCCCGTAGATTTTAGTGGCTATGAATTTGTCGCTTGTGTTTTTCAGAGAGAATTTAGTGCTCGACAAGTATCTCCAAAAGTGAAACGACCTCCCATCAATCTCATTTTGACTCCATGCTGTTAACAAACCCCCCGCAGACCCTAAACCCTCCAGGATTTGACAACCTTCAAAGTTCAGCCCACATATTGATCTCAGCAGTGATTGGTTTTACCTGTTTGAGCCTATCCTATTCGAGGTATCTAGGTACTCATCACTTTACCTCTTTGAGCCTCAGTGCTACCTGTTTCAAATTTTAAATGTTAGCCCTCAACATCATAGTCCAAGTGAAAAGTACAATTACATCATATTCCCCATTCACTACATATCCAATGTATTCCGGTCTCTAATAAGCACACTAATCATGGCAAGCACACTAGGTGGAGATTCATACCATACTACCGAGGAATACCATCCTTAATAACATGAAGCCTATTAATTATAATCAACCAAATTTCCTCATAAAAGATTCAATTTCATCATTCATCAAGTAATTAAACCAAGATTGGTCCAAATTAAGCATCTAAATCCAATTAATTTCAAATATCAAACACATATCTTAAAATTTAGAAATAATTAATTATAAATCCATGATCATCAAATAAACTAAGTTTAGCTACATAATTCTCAAGCTTGCTATGTAGATCTCCAAGCCAAGATTCTCCATCATTCCTAACCTTATTCCTCTAAAAAAGAAAAAGAAAAATAAAGAGATCTGAGCTGTACTAGTTTCGTAAATAAAACCTATATTTGCTTACCGGATCAAGCATAAGATTTTTTATGATAATGCAATATTTAGAAAATAGCAGATATTATAAAAATAAAGTATTTCATAGAGCATATTATAAAATAAGTCATAAAGACAATCATACATGCATAAATCATAAAATTTTATAAATATGATTCATAAATCATTCTTGTCATGTATTTATATCATGTTTCAAAATATTATTCATAGATATTCATACTATTATCACTTTATATCCATGACAGGGCTAGTATTTTTAATCGATAAAATTCTTATTTTATATGCCAATTTTATATCATATAAAATTTTTATTTTATATGAATTTTAATCGATAAAATTCATGCTTCATAAACATGGTATTTTTATAAAATATATTCATAAAATTATTGATCATAATAAAATATATTTTCATATCTCATATATGGATTCTTATTTTATGAAAATATGATTTCATCAACAATAGATTATTTACATAAAAATATAGTAATTTAAAAATAAATAAGAAGCATAAGATCCACTTATCTTGTTCGCTCTAAATCTTTAAACTTCGTTAAATGAATCAAATAATTCTATTTAAAATATTAAAAATATCATCAATTTCTATTCGATGAATTCAATAGAATTAAATTATAAAAAAAAGAGGACTGTTGATCGAGTGTGTCGAACTGTTCAGGCACAAGGTAATTCAAGATATCTCTGAGCTAAGGATTAGATCTAAGCGACTTGACCAAGAAATAATAAAGTACAGATTGGATCAAGACCAAGATAAATCAATAAAATTCATCAATAGCAGATTTCAAAAATACTCAACATGGCTAGATGAGGTTGATGTATGGCATAGATATCAAAGTAGCTTTGGATCATCTTCTTGAGGTTAACATATCTTACTAAAAGAGAAAAAGATGACTCAACAAGAGAGTCCCTAGATCTTCTTAAAGAGAGAAAGTAGGTGAGAAAAGAGAAAGTAGAGAGAGAAAATAGAGAAAAAATCTTTGTATCCTTCAAAAAAAACCAATCATGATCGAGATCATGTTAGGGTGACTCTATAGGGATTAACAATGATTAAATTCTTTGAATATATGACAAGAGTCAGACTAGGATCGATATACTACATGGATATCAAAGCGATACCGGATCATCTTATTTTCATCTTAGATTTATACTAGGATTCATAGATTAGATAGAGAGAGAAAGAGAAAGAATAGAGAGAAAAATTTTAGAGAGAGAATTATTTTCTCTTTTTTCTTGTCCTTTTCTTCTCTTCTTCTTCTTCTTTTCTTCTTTCTTTCTTTCTTTGGTCGAATAGGGATGGAAAGGGAGTGGAGCACATGGCCAGAAGTCTAGCAATAGATGGCAATAAGGGGCGGCTGATGACAAGCAGCAATGAATGGTCGGTAGCAGTGACTGATCGACAAGAAAATCATAGAAAAAGGTTTGAAAAATAGGAAACCCGAATCCCTTTCTTCCTTTTGGCCATTCATCGGTCCCCGATAGCCATAGTTCTACCGTGGTGGCTTGTGGGGAGGCTAGGGTACTCGGCCTAGGCTCAACTTCAAGAAAATGCAACACTGACTGCCATAAAAAGGAGAAAAGTATTGAAAGAATAGGAGCTTCATTCTTCATCATTTTTCGATGAGACCGAACATGGTGCCCAACACCATAAAAAGAAGAGAGAGAGAGAGAGAGAGAGAGAGAGAGAGAGAGAGAAGGTAGGATATTGGCACTTACCTTCAGCTCCAATGGCGTCTCTAGCCTAATTTTCCAGTGGGCACCAGTATGAGAGGCCGTAGCTTCAATGAAGAAAAGTGAGAGAAGAGTGTTGGTGGAGGGCCAACTTCATCATGGGTTGCTTTGGTGGGGGAAGATTTATAGGATAGAGGAGAAGCTGAATCCTCCCCGGATTCGACTTTGATGAATTTGGATGGAAGAAGACTCCCAATGGGAGTCTTCATTGTTTCTTTTTTTCTTTTCCTTTTTTTTTTTTTTTTTTTTCATGTGAGCTATGGGCTAGGTGTTGGCTAGCTTATGTTGGGCTGGCCCAATTAGACCGGGTTATTACAACAAATGTATACAGTCTCAATGATCAGCATGAGAGAGTTCCATTTTATGAAGAATTGAGGTGCATCAAACAGGCCATCATGGAGCCATGGATTCTACTGGGAGACTTTAATGTAATAAGGCTTTCCTTTGACCAATTAGGTGCCAAGAGTAGCAATGCAAAGTCGAGGAAATTCAACGTACTTCTCGATAGTCTGGAGCTACTAGAAATTAGTGCTAATAATCGGAGACTCACTTGGATGAACTTTAGAGAGAACCCAAGTCTGACTAAGTTGGATCGCTACTTTGCTTCAATTGATTGGCATACTACCTTCCTCTGGCTTACTTGCTGATTATGCCCTGACCAACATCTGATCACACACCTCTCTTTCTATCATTTGGCTTTCAAAAACAAGCTGCAAATCAACAATGCATCTTGTTTTGCTTTGAAAATGCATGGTATAGCAAACAAAAGAGTCAATATTGGTGGTCTTCAGGACCAGGTGACCTAGATGCAGCTAAGCATTTTGCTTTGAAACTACCTTACCTCCGAACCAGGTTAAAAGCATGGAATTATACTCAGGCGGGCAAAATAAATAAGCAAAAGAAGGAAATCTTGAGCTGCATTGAATCTTTAGGTAGTACCGAGGAGGAAAGAATGCTGACGGCTTCCAAGCAAAATGAACAAAGTCTATTAAAAGGATCAACTGGAGCAAACTCTCTATGTGGAAGAAATACATTAGCAATAACGATCTAGGAAGCAGTGGATTAAAGATGGGACAGAAACACCAAATTCTTTTCACATAAGTACATCAAATCAGTGATGCATGCATGCAAGAATCTGATAATGGAGATTATGGACCATGGGGAACTGATTAACAAAGAAGTAGACGTACATAAAACTTTCTATGTGCACTACTCTTCAATGTTTGGCCTACGAACACCATTAAGGATGAAAATAGTATGGATATTATCCATTCGGATTCATTTTCGTATCTGAATCAATCCGGATATAGATAAAAATTTAAGGATCCAACTAGTATCCATATCTGTATCCATATCCGTCAAAAAAAATGGATATGAATATAGATAGACAACTATCCGATCCATATCCAAATATCCGAATCTATATATAATTTTATATAATTTTATATAATATTTATTAATTTTTTTTAAAAAATGTACGATCATATAAACATGTTATTACTTAATTTATCATCTATTTAGTAATATCTTTGATTTTATAGTCATAAAATTTAATTATCTAAGTTATATTCATAATTATATTCATACTTTCAGTATCCGAATAATATTTGTATCTGTTTGAAATAAATATGAATATAAAATTTTATATACAAATAATATCCATATCCGTATTTGTATTCACCATGGGAGGTAATACAAGAGGATACGGTGAAGGTCATGGATGCAATTCAATACTACCAAAGGATGCAATTCAATACCAAAGCATAGACGCTTAAAGATTTAACTACTCATTCATTACATTAACACTTAAGATCATTGGACTAGCCACTAGAGATTTCAGACCAATCTGTCTTGAGCATGCTATCATCAAAATATTCTCAACAATCCTGGCAAAGTGACTGAGCAAAGTAATTGAGGCTCTAGTCTCGCATTCTCAAAATTCCTTCATTCCAGGATGATCCATTTTTGAAAGCTATTTGGCTGCAATAGAGATTATATCACATTGTAAGAGAACAAAAAGTGAAGGATATGGGATGCACATCTAAGCACAATCTTTGGTTATTTAAAATATCATATTTGGGTCAGATTACTTGGTTGGAGATTTTTATGTTATGTTGAATTTCAAGTCGAAAGTTCATTTTTTTTTTAGTGGATCCAAGGTATTTTACTATTGTTGTTAAATTGAATAAAAAAATTGGTTTTGAGAAACTTATATGAGTTTAACATGGAAGGGGAAGAATTATAGGTAGGTTTGTCAATATGTGCTAATTAAGGGTCATGGTGAAGGACGCTTTATGAGTGATTAATTCTACTCATTGGGATGTGGACTTAAGGTCTTCTAATTTGTTAGAGATTTGAGTTAATCCTTTTACCAAGAAAGGTTAGTTTGGAATCGTCTCATTGATTGTCATGTAAATTTAAGATTAATTCACTTTAAATTAATTCTAGATGTATTGGATTCTAGATGAGTGGTAGAAATTTATATAATTATTTCAAACATAGAAAGTGGATCAAGGTTTAATTTTGATATGGTATGCTCAAGATATAGTAAAGATAAAAAAACTCAAAGTTTTACACTAATTATATCACTACAAAAAAATAAAATATTAGTGATGGATATTTGCAGCGTTACTTTTGCCGTCGTCAATAATGAATATTAGCGATGGCAAAATTGCGATCCCTAATAACCCTTTTCACCAACAGTTTTAACAACGGAAGCTTAGCCTTCTCTAATTAATAGTTATTAGCATAGCCATACCATCGCTATAGTTATTAGCGATAGTATTAGTGACGATAATTAGTTATTACTGATACTAAATAATTTTATTTTTTTAATTAAATTTTTTATTATTAGTGATGATAGATAATTATTAGCTATGGTATTTTGCCATCACTAATAAAAAATAATTTTATTTATTAAATTAATTTTTATTATTATTCATAATGATAGATATTTATTAGCGATAATATTTTATCATTACTAATAAAATATAATTTTATTTTTTAAAATTAGATTTTATTATTATTAATGATGATAGATACTTATTAGCAATGGTATTTTGCCATCACTAATAATAGTTTTTATCGATGGCAAATATCAACCAAGAAATCTATCATCGTAAAAATTAAAAAAATTATTAATGATGACAAGTTTGACTTTTAGTGATGGCAAAGTATGTCACTAGTAAAAAGTATTTTTTTATATTAGTTCTAATATTATTCACGATGGAAGATTATTTTTAGCAACACCAAAAGTTCGTCGCTAATACTAAAGTAATTTTATTTTTTAATTTAATTATAAGATTATTAGTAATGAAAAATCATTATTAGCAATGGCTTTTATCATTGCTAATACTAAAGTGATTTTATTTTTTTTAAAAAAAATTGGTTGTAGGGTTATTAGCAACAAAATTATGTTATTAGCGATGAAAAAAGCTATTGCTAATATTAATAATTTAAATATATATATTTAAAAAATTAAATATTTTTTAAAAATTATTAATGATGGTAAATTGAGTCATCACTAATAATTATCGATAATTATTTAATTTAATTATACTTATAAATATTTTTTTTAAAAAAATTAAATTTATTAGCGATGGCCAAATCAGCAATGCATTGCTAATATGGTATTAGCGATGATAAAAATGCCATCGCCAAATACTATCACTAATTTTAATTTTTTTATTTTTTTAAATATGATATAATTTTAAATTTTAAAATTCATCTTCATTATTAATTATCTAAATAATTATCATTAGAGTATCGTCATCAAAAAATTACCTCAATCCAATAGACTTAGCTATATCGATCAATAAAATTTAATTTTGATGGTCACAAACAACCATATGATGAACTGATAGATAGAGATCATTGATAGATCCAAAAACTTACAATAATGATCTCGATGATATTTGTAGCATACTATTAAAATTTTACTTCAATCAGGTATCATTGTCAATTTAGCATGAGATGATTTGAATCGTTAAATAAAAATAAGTGATTAAAAGGCCAAACGGCATCTGATTATAAAATAATTTTTTGATGAATAATCTTTGCTACTAATTTGATCATTTATATGGTGGTGATCATAAAATTCAAACCATACGTATATGAATGATCAAAAACTATATATCTCTTAATACTCATTTTTAAAGTCCTTAAATAATGATTAGGGGTGGCAATGAGTCGGGTATGGGCCGGGTCAACCCATATCCATACCCATCCCGTAAGTAAAAAATTCTAAACACATACCCTTCCCGTACCTGCTTTGGATCGGGTTAGGTTGGATCAAGTAGAGATGCGGATCGATCGGATTAGGTATGTAAGAGGGATTATCGGATCGGGTCGGATTGGGTACTTATAAATAATACAAAATAATCATAATTTTGAATGGAGAATATGTATTAAAATTATATCAGGTCAGGTTTGAATCGACACATACCATTATCCGTATCCGACCCAAACATGCTTCGGGTATTTTTTTTAGAATCCATACCCGCCTCAGATTCCAATCGGATTAGGTAAAACCCACCCCATTCGGATTAGATCGGGTTAGATATGTAGTAGCTTTGATAAGATTACCACCTCTAGTAATGATACTTATGCTTTTGTAAGATTTGCTTAACATAGATGGTTCATATATGTGCAGTTTGAATTTTATAATCATCATCATACAAATAATTAAAATAGTAGCAAAGATCATTTATCTAAAAAATCATCTTAATCGAATATCGTTTAATCTTTTAATTATTTATTTTTTATTTAATGATCAAAATCATCCCATGCTAAATTAATCATGATAATATTATCTAATAAAAGTAAAATTTTGATAGTGTACTATAAATATCATCAAAATTATTATTGTAAATTTTTGAATCCATCGGTGCTCTTTATCTATCAGATCATCATGTGATTGTTTGTAGCTGTCGAAGTTAAATTTTATTGATCGGTATAGCTAGGGCTATCGGATTGAGGTAGTTTTTTATAATGATACTTTAAAGTTAATTATTTAGATAATGAATGATGAAGATGAACTTTAAATTTTAAAATTATATCATATTCAAAAAAATAGAAAAAAATTATAAAATTAGTGATGGATTTTAACGATGGCAAAAATGCCATTGCTAATAGTCATATTATCAACAGATTTCTAACTATTAGCAATGGAAGAAGCCATCACTAATAAATTTAAAATTTTTTAAAAATTATTTATAATTATAATTAAATTAATTAATTACCTATGACTATTAATGATGGCTCTATTTGCCATCGCTAATAATTTTGAAAAAAAATTATTTAAAATTTTTTAAAAAATATATTTTTTAAAATTATTAGTCTTGGCAATGGCTCCCTATTTTTGGTAGCAGTCGTCGTCGTGAATACTTCTATCAATGGTATTAGGGATAGCCAATTTGCATTTACTAATACTCCATCAATTTTTTGCTCTTCCCATGATTCTCCTCCCATCGACGTCCAAACCCCCCTCATAATCCTCCCCCCCCCGACCCTCCTTTCCTCCTTCCCACTCTATCCCTCTCTATCCCATCCCTTCGACGTCTCGCAGCTCCGAGCTCGCATCCCTCCATGCCTATGGCCGCCCTCTCACCGACGCTCAAACACCCTAGCCCCTCTTTCCTCCCTCCCCACCCCGTCCCTCCGATATCCCGCAACCCTGAGCTTGCATCCCTCCATGCCCGCATCCACCCTCTCCCAAAGCCCAAACCCTCCTTAACTCCCCCCAACCCCCCTTTCCTTCCTTCCCACCCCATTCCTCCGGCACCACACAGCCTCGAGCCATAGTGAGATGAAGAAGTAGACCTGTCAAAGGCAAGACTGATGATGATTACCACTGGCCACCACTATCTCAAGCCACGATGGAGGACCTCCTCCTCCCTGCGGCTGCCTCACAGAAGCCTGGTGGAGACCCCTTCACCGATGTTCCCTACGTTCTCTACTCCCCGCGCATCCTCCTTCTCGATGTCTCAACCCCGCCAGCACCTCCTATGCTACAGCTCTGAGCCTGCTGCCTCGGCCCCTCCTCGCTCGAGCCTGCTGGTGCCTCCAATGCGGTTGTTCTGAGCTTGCTGCCTTAGCCCAACCTTACCCATGGCTACCCCGACCCCCTCGGTGCCTCTTACGCTGCGGCCCCACCTCTCCCATGATAGCCTCGACCCCACCGATGCCTCCTATGCCGTGGCCCCAAGTCTATCATCCTGGTCCTGCCTCTCCTGTGACCACCCTAACCTCGCTGGTGCCTCCTACACCATGGCCCCACCTCGCTCGTGGCCTCCCCCACCCCATCAGTGCCTCCTATGCCACGATCTCGCCTCGCCTGCTCACATCCCCATGGCCCCATCCCTGCTAGCCTGACCATGCAACCCCTTCCTCGCCGTCCCCAGCCCACAGCCCCAACCCGATGGCCCCGGCTCCACGGCCCCATCCTCGCAATAACACATCTACTATTGTGAGTATTAGCGATGACCTCTTGCAGGTGCTTCCACCTTTTTCCTCAAGTGCAATTCTTTCTATAGATATCTATAAAAGAGAAAGAAATAAAAAGAAGTATTTGGCATGAGGTATGATAAACAAGTGATACATTTGGCATGAGATATGCTAAGATCTCTTTTTCTTATTTCTACATAATGTGTTAAACCTGATGGGTTCAATATTGGTTTTGCTTGCTGTATTCTTTTGTTGCCTTCTTGTTTTTCTTGATGATGATCCAAACTTAATGGGTATTGAAGGAAATGGCTCCATAAAATACAATGACATTTTTTTCTTAGTCCCATACGATGTGTTAAACCTAATGGGTGTCGATCGATTTTGCTTGCTAAATTCTTATGGTTGCTTACTTATTTTGCCATGATTATGATACATTTAGCATGAGGCATTATAAACAACCGATACATTTGGCAGATTGTATGCCATGGTCTATTTTTTTATTCCTATATAATGTGTTAAACCTGATAGGTGCCGATCAGTTTTGCTTCCCTTTTTTTTTTATTCCCTTTTTATTTTTTCTGATGATGATCTAGACTTAATGGATATTGAAGAAAATGGCTCTGCAGATATACTATAGTTTCTTTTTCTTATTTTCATTTGATGTGTTAAACCTGATGGATGCCGATCGATTTTGCCTTTAGCTAACAATAGAGGAGTTCTTTGTGATATATTTGGCACCAGATATGCTAAAGAATAAGGTATGCTATATCATTTTTATCTTATTTTCTTATGATGGATTGAAGTTGATAGTTGCTGTTGGGTTTTGTTTGCTATATTCTTATGTTTGGTTATTATTTTCCCTGATGATGATCTAAACTTAATAAAAATTGAAGGAAATGGCTTCACAAATTACTTTGGTCATTTTTTCTTATTGTTATGGTAGTTTGTTGTTTAAGATATGTTGCTTAATTTTGCATGGTGGATGCTTAATTAGTGTTGCTTGGTTTCATTATGTTTCAACCTATAATTCATCATGTTAGGTATATATCAATGAAAAATCTTATGTTGTTGGAATTAATGCTGTTGGATATGTATTTTGCCTCCTAATAAACTTAGCGATCGATTTTGCAATCAATTTTCAAAATTAAAAAATTTTAAAGAATAATTACGATAAATTTTTTGATCAATTTTGTGATCGATATGAAATTATTATTTTTAATAAAATAATTAATTATAGAATCGATCTTTAAATTATATATTTTTTAATATTTTTTTTTAGAAAATAATAATTAATATTTTAGATGCAAAATATTATTTTTTTATAAAAATTTTTGGTTACTAAATTAGTTGTAAAATTTTAATGATTTTTTTGTTATTTTCAATCACTAAATCAATTGCTAAATTTTGTGATCGAAAAAATTAATTACAGAATTTTAATGAGTTATAGCCTCCCATTAAGGTATTTGGTAATGGGTCCAATAGTATCTAAGTGGATATTGGAGGTGCTTTATACCTGATGTTTCATCGAGATATTAGAATTATCATTCATCATATGATGACTTGGATGTGTCTCTCTAATTATGATTAAGTTAACCAACCAAAATTTGGCTTAATCATTCATTGGTTAGATGCATCAAGTATGGTCGTATTAATGGTTGGACTTAATCAGATCCTTACAGTGGAGGCCAAAGCCTATTGATTGGATTTTTAGGGCAAAACTAAATTATTAAAATTATTTAAAAAAATAATTGATTGAGAACCTATCCATAAGTACACACGGGTTAGCTAGAGCTTTTCTCGAGCCCGCATGCAATCTATGTGGGTTCTAGTACCTATTAGAAAATTAAAGTAATTTTTCGAATTGGAAGTAGAAGCTACCGATTTGTACAAAATAATGAAAGAACCTTTAGACTAAAGTCCAAGTCTCTAGACTTAAAATAATTCATATACATTAGATCAATTTTCTCTTTTCTTCAGATTAAGGCTAAACCATAATTGATCCATTCACTATTAGACAGTAATTGACTTACGAGATCCAACTTCGATAATTAGTATCGAAAGTTGAATTTGGTTCAACAGCATGAAGAGGTTCATGCCGGAGCTTGTAAGTCCAATCAAAACAAAATGTCCAAGGTTAATCTAAATCAAGCAGAGTGCTTCTACTATCAAAAGTAGGATCCTAGAAACAAGTATTGTTCTGAATATCTTACTTCGCTTTACCCCAACAGGCTGAACAAGGGAAGGGAACAAAGAGTTGCTCATCAGTTATATGATAATACCTTAAAATTTCTCTGTATGTACTTCTACTACTTAAGTATAGGATACTGGTAAGTAGAAAGTTTAAAAATGATGAGAAATTTTTGAATATTAGGTTGGAAATCCTGTTTCAGTCCTAGTTTTAAGAATTGTCGAGCTTGTGATAAAAAATTGTCATTTAGAATGACTATCAGTATTGTCCATTATTTATGATGAATATGATCCTTGTTGGCCTTTTGGCCAAAGATGATTATCATTTATTAATAAAAGAAGATTATTGTGATATCATTATGAATGATGTTTTAATAATACGTGAACAACAAAGAAATGATATATACACTTTATCACAGTCTATTAGTGTAATGTACACATCTATTAAACATCCTAAGTTAGATAATGTCAAGGATGTCTATCTTTGGCATCATAGACTTAGTCATATTAACAAGAACATGATAAACATGTTAGCTTAAAACAAAAAACATGACATCAATGATTATGAATCATTGACAACCTATGAGTCTTATCTTCTTAGAAAGATGACAAAGTCACATTTTACTAGAAAAGATGAAAGAGCCGGTAAAGTTCTAAATCTCATATATAGTGATGTATATGGATCTATAAACTCTAGTGCTAGAGAAAGATATCAATATTTCATTATGTTTATAGATGATCTATCTAGGTATGGATATGTCTAGCCTAAATCATTTAAAATTTTTAAACAATTCCATGATGAAATAAAAAAATAAATTGGAAAAAGGTATTAAAACTCTTCGATCAGTTCGAGGAGGTGAATACTTATCCAATAAGTTTTTGAGAGAATAGGATTCTCTTACAATGGACTCTTCTCGGAATACCATAGATTATTGGTGTATCAAAAAAAAAATCAAACTTTGTTAGACATGATTCGATCCACGATGGGGTTTACTAGTCTGCCTGCTTCAGGGTTATGCTCTTGAGACTACTTATTTTACTCTAAAAATTATTTCAAGTAAATCTATCGTAAAGACTCCATATGAGATATGGATCGGACATGGGCCTAGACTCTCTCACCTTCGAGTTAGGGATTGATCAGCCTATGTTAAATGTTTGCACATAGGTAAACTTGGATCCTAGTCTAATAGGTGTTTATTCATAGAATATCCTAAGAAAACTAGGGGTTATTTCTTCTACCATGTTGAAGATGTTGGTGATATCAACTCCTATAATACCACTTATTGAGGATTTAGTACCAGATTATTGTAGCAGGAAGAAAGAAGAGAAATAAAATAAAAACAATCAAGTATGTGGATCAACCTAAAGGCACATCTCCATGGGCATGCAAAGCTCCATTATGAAAGAAAAAAATAAATATAAGAGAAGAACATCCACTCTCAACTTACTATACATAAATCTCTCTCAACTAGAAGCTATCCTCATAAAAACTCTCTCAGAATCTCCAAGGAGACCTATAGAAGCTACAAGATACTCTATCCTCATGATCTCAGCGCTAGATGTTTTGCACCTATTACTTCTTTCTCTCATGGGCTGCACGTACTCGGTGCTCTGCCAAGCTTCTCTTGGTGGCTACCTGATCCTCTCTACGTGCTTCTCATGCCACACATGCCACACCTTGCTCCATAGCACCTCAGTCCTTTAAATAAAATGAGAATCCTCTTCTCAGTAGTTCATAAGAGTCCTAATTGGACTCTTTCTCCTAATATGAGTTGAACATGATCTTGATGAAGTTTTAAAATATTTTTCAACCTTCAGATCATGATCGTAGCCCTTCATGGCCACTAAATCCTATGATCCACGCGCAACTCTCGTAGACCCCTTTGATTAATCATAATCCAAATCCAAATAAAAAATTCTATCCTATTATATTCGCCTCCATCGAGCAGGCTCTGTCAATAGTCGAGCTGATTTGACTGCATCTCATCCGAACACTTGCTTTTTATCTACCTGAGAGGATCGGCTCGACTGTGATTCGAGTTGGCTCGATCTCAGCCCGACCAGCATGATCCCATATCCGAGCCAGCCCAACTATTTGATGATACTCATTCTCCTCTTGCTTTGGATCAAATTTGAGCATCAAATCCTAATAATCTCCACCTCAAATCGATATTTGGCCTCCACCTAACTTTGAAAGTTTCTAGATCTTCTTGCCTGCATGCCCTGGAGCAATCGCCTGTTGATCATGGATGGGCAAGTATGAAAGTCGAGCTAGGCTGCTAGAACCTACTTGCATTATTTGTTGTGATTCTCTTGACCTGAGACCTGTTTGGAAAGCCTCCTACGATAATAGAAACATCACCTTACGACGTCGCATGTCATTTTCCTGAGTTTTTCATCTCGTACCCAATCCATCTTCATCTAGAGCTCTACCTTACACTGAGCTTATGCCATAAGGTAGTATCTTCTATACTTTCTTCCTCTTAACACTATCCTACTATCGTGCATGACCTTTAAAATTTCTCCATCAGCTTGTCATTTAAAGCTGATCAAATTCAGTCTGCTTCGTGAGATTAGATTCTTCTTAAAATTGGATATGTATCGAATCTTACCCAACTTCTTCACTGTTCCATCATGGAGCTTCATGCTAACCATCCCGTTGCTCTTGATCTCACAACTAGATCAATCTAGCAGGAACATAGTACCCTCACTAGTCTTCAGGGAGTCAAATATCTTCTCTCTACAATATACATGATGAAAACAAGTAGAATCCATAATTTACTAAAAGAAAAAAGTAGATACCTCATCAGTAACTAGAAGGACATCATCACTGCCTTTTGTATTGCTACTGGCCATCGCTACCGTAGTCCTCATTCAATTTTTGAATTATGGATAATTCTTGACTCGATGCTCCAACTCGTCGTACTAGTAGCATCTAATCTTACTATGGTCCCTCGTCTCAAACCTGGATCATCCTCCTCGCAATCCTTTACTGCTCCATCTACTACCTCCTACTCCTTCAGAAATTGCCAAAGCTGAGCTACTACCATCTGAGTTCGAAGCTGAGTTCTTTCTCCTGAGAATCTCATTCTGGAGTATCACTATAATGACTTCATCCATCTTGATGGTACTTTTTTTCACTAGAAGAATAGTTACTAAGGACTCATACGAAGGGGGAAGCGATGCTAGCAAGACCAACACCCTAATTTTTTTCTCAACTTTTTCACCAATGTCGAGAAGGTCGGTGAGAATCTTCTAGAAGTTAGATAGATGCTCCTACATGCTCTGGCCTTTGTTCATCCACAGTTAGTAGAACTGCCTTTAAAGGAATAGTATATTGGTGAGCGACTTTGCCATATACAACTCCTCGAGCTTCGATCATAGTGCCATTGAAAAAGTCTCGTCAAGTATATGAATCACGACATCATCTGCTAGGTACAAGCGGATCGTGCTTACCACCTACATTTGGATCCACTTCTAATCCTTCATCTTTATAGTGGCTAGCATCTCCTCAAATAAGAGCATCGATCAAACCCTATTGGATGAGGACATCCTTTAACCTTGCTTGCCATAAGAAGAAATTGCTCTTTCTATCAAATCTATTAATCTCAATCTTGATTGTACTTATCTTCTTCATATTCTTCAATCTTTAACATCACTGCTGTAATCTATGCTTCCGTATCGTCCGACTCTGATACCAATTGTTGGTGATATCAACTCCTATGATACCACTTGTTGAGGATCTAGTATCAGATTATTGCAGTAGAAAGAAAGAAGAGAAAATAAAATAAGAACAATCAAGTATGTGGATCAACCTAAAGGCTCATCTCTATGGGGCATGCAAAGCTTCACTATAAAAATAAAAAATAAGTATAAGAGAAGAATACCCACTCTCAACTCACTGTACATAAATCTCTCTCAACTAGAAGCTATCCTCACAAAAACTCTCTCAAAATTTTCAAGGAGACCCATAGAAGTTACAAGATGCTCTGCCCTCATGACTTCAGCATCGAATGCTATGCACCTATTACTTCTCTCTCTCATAGGCTACACATATTTGACACTCTGCCAAGCTCTTCTTAGTATCTACCTAATCCTCTCTACATGCCTCTCATGCCATACGTACTACACCTTGCTCCATAGCATCTTAGTCCTTTAAATAGAATGAGAATCCTCTTCTCAACAGTTTATAGGAGTCATAACAGAACTTTTTCTTCTAATATGAGTCGAGCATGATCTTGATGAAGTTTTAAAATATTTTTCAACCTTTCGATCATGACTGCAATCCTCTATGGCTGTTGGATCCTATGATCCACGTACAACTCTCATAAACTCGTTTGATTAATCACAATCTGAATCCAAATAAAAAACTCCATCCTATTCTATTTGCCTCCGTCGAGTAAGCTTTGTCAGCAATTGAGCTGGCTTGACTACGTCTCGTTCGAACACCTACTGTCTATCTGCTTGAGAGGGCTGGCTCAACTACGATTTGAGTCAACTCGATCCCATATTCGAGCCAGTTCGACTACTTCTGATACTGATTCTCCTCTTATCGTAGGTCGAATTTGAGGTATCAAATCCTAACAGAAGAATAAAAGTTGGTCTTAGTAGTAGGGCATTTTTTTTAGAAAAGAGTTTCTTAGAGAAGAAACTGATGCCTCTACAATTGAACTTGGAAAGTTCAACCAGTAAAATAAACTGACATAATTTAGTAAACTTAAAGAACTGGATTTGATTAGATCAAATCCAAAACTCATTAAAAAGGCACCTTTAAGGAGATCCGGTGGAGTACTGCATTTGCTGGATAAATATTTTAATTTCTAGATTTAGAATGGTGATCCTATTGAGCTTGATGAGTACAACAAGAATCCAATCATCTATAAGAATGTAATATAGAGGTCTGACTCTAAGAAGTGGCTTGGAGCCATTAAATCCAAATTGGAGTCTATGAAGACCAATAGTGTGTGGACACTAGTTGATTCATCTGAAAGGATAAAATTCATTAAGTACAAATAAATTTTCAAAAGAATTAGAGTAGTACAAATAAGAAGGTAGAGATCTATGAAGTCCATCTGATTGTCATCTCAAAGTTGGAACATACGTTTTGAATGTATGTCTTTATTATGAACAAAGAAAAACCCTATATTTGTAACTGGGCAAAAGATTTTGTAGTGTTATTCCTTGTGTTGTCTATGGATAATATTTTCTTAATTGAGAATGATATTCTAGCATTACAGAAAATAAAAATTTAGCTGTCATCTTATTTCTTCATGTACGAAACCAAATATGGTATACTCACTAGAGATAGTGAGCAGATACCAGTCTGATCTAGGTGAGAACTGATAAGAGCATGATGTTGTCATTAAGACATCATATTTATCAATTTAATTTTAACTTTTTAAATAATTTTAAAATATATAGATAGTAGCGAGTTAGATTGAATCCATAGAGAAGATAGTATTTTAGTTTTAAAATTTTTAATTTTTATAAAAAAAATTTTAAAATAAAATTGAAGTCAAAAAATAGAATTTTAAATTGCATAAAATTAAATAGTAAAATTTAAAATAGCATGAAAGTAAATTTTGGTACTAAGATCTACTACCTAGATCTTAGCAACTACTTATAATAAAATTAAATAGTAATAATTAAATTTATAATAAAAATAAAATACATGAAATTTAAATAGCTAAAAAATAAATTTTGTATTAATTAAAATTTAATTCAAATTTTAAATACATGAAATTTAAAAAGAAAAAAATAAAAAATAAAAATAGTTGATTTTGATCTTGGATTGATATTGGCATTGAGATGGTATAGAAGTTCAGCTCTTCCTCTCGGCACTGTCTACCTCGAAGCAATCATGAATCCCAAGCATGGCTCTATCCTTTATCATCACCTTTCTATGATCGAAGATGACTTGATTTGATTGCCTGGTGACTTATTTATAGAGTATTGAAAGGCTAGAGTCTTTGTTTCTAGGCAATATGGAATTAAGAAGGAGTTTTGATCAGCAAATATGAAGAAATCCCATGAAAAATTGGATTAAAACTCTTTCTAGATGAATTCTACTAAGTTTTATAAATTTTGGCCACTGGATCGAGCTTAAAGATGAAGTTTCGATTGTCCAATCATGCTTGGGTATCTTGATCACTGTCGAGACCTTCATCGACCATCAGATCATCGTTTGGAATGCATGCAGCCGTTGGATCGAAGTTCTAGCATTGATAGAATTTGAATTAGAGTAGGAAGAGGCCTCAGCCATTCGATCTTCATCGTAAATAACCATAGCCGCACGATCATGCTTTTACTGTGCATATGGACCACATAGCCCGAGTGTACCATAGATCATATCCAATCACCATGCATCTTGGCTTGTGAAATTATCATTTTGCCCCCATGAGTTGCGTGAGATTTTTGTAAATCCTTTATAGGTCTTGGTCCGCCACGTGTCACCCTGTTATTCAGCGCTTTCTGTTGAGCTGGCGATCCATGCCTGATTTCATAGATCGACGGGTTGGCTTCTATGACTGAGCCAACTTGAATGACGTGTCAACTGAGTTGGGACACGCAGGCTAAACTATTTTTGATGGCTTGGCTAGGTACACTGGCTTGGCTGGGAGAGTGGTTGAGCCATTTCATTTTTTTAATTTTTTCTTTGAAAGTTCATATTGGATCCATTTTAACTTCATTTTGCTCTAAATTTATTTTATTATAATTAAAAAAATAAGTTCTTTTTATTAATAAATTTTTTTTAAAATAAATAAATAAAAATATTTAATTTTTAAAAATAAAAATAAATTAATTAATAAATTAATACTTTTAATGGTGCATTTTTGTAATTATCATACCACCTAACTTAAGCTTTGCTCATCCTCGAGTAAAGAAAAAATTTAGTTTTAGATATATTTTAACTTTAAAGTTTTAAATTTTATCCAAGCAATTTTCAAAATGATCATTGATGTTTAGTAGAGCTTAAGTAGGGTATGTCATCGAAGTATTAATACTTATCCAATATTAAAATTAAGTGAGGAACATTCAATTTTTTTAAATTTTTTCTAAATTAATCTATCTTTATCTCTGAATCATCTAAATATTCATATGGACAAGTATGTTGTTACTTCCACCTTTTATTTATTGAATGTTTTTATTCATATTGTCCACTTTTTGATGCAAATATCATTGCTTACTTAGGCAACTAAACCCGATTACTCGATGAAAATTCAATGTATCTTTTTTTTTCTTTTTAATATTGTACTACTATTGAATGTCTTAACCCCTTAAGCTTTCTATTTGATCTATGTAGCGAGTCTTGGGCCAATAACTCCCAAACTCGTCGGCTTTAAGGCACTAAGTATATAATACCCCTCGGACTTACTAACTCGAATCAAATAGACTATGAGTTAAGACTAGCTTTACAATGAGCTTCTTTATTGTTTCCATCTTTTGATGTGAAACTCAATGCTTGCTTAGGCAAAGAGGCCTAGTTACTCAGTAAAAAGTACTTGAAAACTATTTATTTTAATTTTTTAATATAAAAAAATATATAGTTATCCTACATAAGCCCATAAAAAGTAAACTCTTCTTTGATTCTAGTAGAAAAAATTAAAATTACTCAAAAAAAAATATTTATGTTCTAGACTTAACTCTTTATTAGATTTTCTTAATACTTGATCCCTCAATATCTCATAAATTTTTTGATCTATGCATTAATTTTTTTTTAAAAATACTTAGTTCAACTTAATTTTTAAGTGTAATCGGATATCTAAATATTAAATACTAATTTTTTTAAAGATTTTAAAAATTTTAAAAATTTTATTATTCTTCCTCCAACTTAATTGATATTATCTTCAATGGAGAAGAAAAATAAAGAGTATAATAAAAAATAGAAAAGAATATACTTGACTTAATATGTTCTTGGTCCAACATGGTTCTTGAAAATTTGGCCCTCCTCTAACTTATTCAAAATAATTTTAAAAAAATAAACTAAAAAGATAAATTGGATACAAGAAAACTAAATATTGGGTTACCTTCCAACGAGCACTAAGTTTACCATCTTTAGCCAAACACAAGATAGCTTACCTATCCTATATTAAATATTGGATTGATAAATTTCAATGATTTTAGATTGCCAATCTCAAGAAGATAATTTATAATCTCTTTATTGATATATTCATTGTTAATTATAGGAAGATAGTTCATGATCCCATTCTCAAACCCTTGTTTATCAAGAATTTTTTTTATTTATTTTTCTAGAATACTCATGAATTGAGTTTTTAGGTTAGGAGTTAAGTTTGATGCAATGGATACCGAAATAGTGTCTAAAAATGGCTTTAATTTTGAAGATAAATTAATATGATCTTGCTTAAATAACTTCATTGATACTTCATTACATACCTCTTGATTTTTGTAAAAAGAACCGGCTTCTAGGACTGAAGGATAAAGGACTATGGGTTTATAAGTTTTGGGTAAATCATCTGTTCTCTTCTTTTTGTTGTCTATCTCATTTAAATTGGATCCAGCATCAATACCAGTTCTAGGCTCAGGTTCTTCTATATGGTTAGTCTCAATGCTAACATGTTCCTTTATATTTTTATTTTGGCTAGCATCAGTACTAGCCTTTATCACCTGATCTTGGTTTGAATTCATAAAAATCCTATAATTTTTAAGTTCAAAAATTACTTTGGCATTCTCAAATTTAGGATTCTTAAGTGAGATATTAGATTGATAATTTGATCCACGTGGTTGGTAGATATTAGGTGGATTGTTTATAAAAATTGATTAGCTCGATAATTGACCTAATTTTTTTTTCATGATAGATTCTACTAATTATCCTATTTGAGCTTCTAGCCTAGAGATAGATTGATGTTGAGTCAGAATCAATTATTGAAATTGGTTAAATTTGATTTGTCGTCGGCTAGATTGATCTATTGAGAAGGTGGGTATGAAGGTTGATTATAATATGATGGCTGGATAAACTGACTAGGCTGACCACTATTATGGACATAGTTTAGGTATTGAGACTTATTTTAAAAATTTTATACTGGTAGAATTTGGGTCTAAGCCTGAGTCTGTTGGGGTATCCAAGAAAAAATAGGATGGTTCCTTCAATCTAGGTATATGAATTTGAAAATGGATCATTAACCAATTTGGAGTAGCCTTAAGCAGCTTGGATTTATTCTTAGATAAAAGATAAAAGTTATGCAGCCATAGAACATTCACTAACATGATGGATTGGGCTAGCACAGATTGAACAAATCTTTTGATAATTAGAGGATGATATATTTTATGCAGAAATTTGTTATCCTAGGATTATGAGTTGATCTAATTTTTGGGCAAGAAAGTCTACTTTATTTATCAAATTCAAGTCAACCTTAGAACTAGATTCTGAATATTTAAATTCATGGATCCTTATCCACTTTTGGTAGAAAGATAACAAAGCATAGTTAATTGAGTTTTCACTCAAGGTTTCAAATAAGGTATAGGCTTCGTCCTCACTCTTATTCATGAATGCACCTCCACAAGATGCATTTACTATTTATTTATATTGATCTCCTAAACTCTCATAAAAAGCTTAAACTATTTGCCACTTAGATAGACCATGGAGTGGGCATTTTCTAAGAAGTTCCTCAAGTCTTTTCTATGACTCGTGAATTTATTCTCTTAAAAGTTAAGCAAATTCAGTGATAGCTCACCTCATGGTATTGGTTCGATCAATGGGATAAAATTTTTTAAGAAATTCATCTTGCAATTCAGCCTAAGTTTTGATTAATCTCTCTATTATGCTAAGCCAATACTTGGCTTTGTCTTTTAATGAAAAGGGAAATAAGATTAATCTAAGGGCATTATTAGTTAAATTTTAAATTTTTACCATAGAGCAGATTTCTAAGAATTCATCCAGATACTTATAAGGGTCATCGTTGGTATTCCCATAGAAGGATTAGAGCATCTAGATTGTAGTCGGTTCGAATACTTAGAGATAGAGAGAAAGAGAGAAAGAGAGAGAGAGAGAGCCATTAGGAGAAACCAGCGGCATGTTCTTTAATTGCTACTGTCTCTTTGTTCTCCTTCTCTTCTTCTTTTCTTTCTCATTCATGGAGAGAGGAAGTTCGGTTTTATGAGGTGTTATACTAGCTTGAGGAATTCACAACCTTATACGGATGATCTGAACTATTATGAGATAGTGGAGAAGATAGGAATTCACAGCTTCGTATGGAGGTTCTGAATGCATTTGTCAAGAGCGATGGTAATATCCATATTATAGATATAACTAGGCAATGAGTTCAACATTTTGGTATAAATTATGTTTATTGATGCTCTACTAATATTAATTATTATTCAACATGCTATATTAGTTAATGTTCATTAACGTTGCAAGTACCGAAATGTCATCTAGCTTTCATCCCCATCCTACGGAGGACTATGTAGAGCTTAGCATCTGAGCCACTTTTGGCACATACTCCATCCACCTCTGTATCAACTATCTGGGCATCACTGATATTTACTCCTCTATCAGCATCTACTCCTCCACCAGCATTTGAGCCTTCACCATCAGCGACATCTCCGACACATATTCCACCCACCGATGAGTCTCCACTGGCATCTATGTCACACAATCCCATGGCTAGTGTAAGTACATTTTTATTATAATAATAATTTATTTATTTATTTATTTATTTATATAGTTATTGTACACTCTTATATATTTGTATAATGTATTTTTATTATAGGTGTATTATCCAGTAGGATATTTTACGGTTTCACATGCATGCTGCATGTGTAAAACCACCAGCATTAGATCATGGTGGAGTACGATCGAGAGGAAAGGCCAATTGGGGAGGCCACACAGAAAATGCATTTCTTTTTCAGAGTGCTTGTGAGGCGGTCCGACATCCTTCTAGTACTGCCCGTATACTGATAATTGATGGATGCTGGTGTCAGAGATCGGGTGTAGAAGAAGATATGGATAAGTGTATCTTAATTATATTTATATTTTAATATATTTATATTATATTTGATTAGAATAATTTTGTAATTGACTTCTGATAATTTTGTGAAGAGGAGGTATGACTTTCTAGATCACGAGAGGACTCGAGATGTCCGACTGAAGAAGATTAGAAAGTTATATCGAAACTACAAAGTCAAGCTCCATAGAGGATGGCTCGAGCACTGATGGGACACTCCATAGGAGCTTGTTCTTTAGATTCAGGACTATCTCCCAAGTCAGTGGGAGGGAATGTTAGATATTGGAGAAGCCAGGAGTTTCGAGTTTAGTTTCTAACTTTTAAATTTTTCAATATACTTAAAATTATATTTGAATATTTTTTAAATACTTATTATTTAAATACTTATAATTTAAATACTTTTTATACCGCCTTCCATCAGAATTAGGAGAATCGAGCGACTCAGGAGTACATGCACACTCTCGATCGTGAGTCTATGGCTAGTCGTGTGCATAAAAAGATGATAAAATTTGAATCTTAGTTTATAAATTAAATTAATATTTTTTTATATATTTTTAATAAGTTAATATATTGTTATAGCTGATGAGAGAGGAGGTGATGCCCACCTGTAGCGCCATCTTTTGATCTAGCCGTACGGACAAAAGAGGTAGGTCGATGAATGCCGTGATTGAAAAAATTTTTGTAAGTAATAAATAAATTAGTATTATTAGTATTATAGCATTTTTTATGATATCTTATTTAAATTTACAATTATAGGAGTAGTTAGATGTGCTCGTGAGCGAGGGTCCGAATACCTCTGGGCTCCATGACCATCTGTTTCAGGTCTTGGTGCCTAAGCACTCTAAGAGGATCTGATATAGGCGGCCGAACATACGCGGATGAGCTACTAGTATGAGACAAGCATCTCTTTATATACTTTTAAGATCGTCAATGGGGAGCATCTTGAAGAGACGTTGGTGTAGGCAGCTAAAGCTATGGAGCGGGCTGCTCGAGCTACGAAGTGAGCTACTCAGGCTAAGAAATGCACATCTCAGCTATACAGCATCGTGAGTGCTATGGTGATGAGGCTTTCTACATGTTTTGGAGTTGACTTCAAGATCTTAAGGATATGTTGGCTAGCATTTCAGTTCCAGCTCCAGCACCAGCTAGCTCCAGCTCCTCCAGCTCGTGCTCCATCTTCTTCTAGTAATGATAATTTAGATTTAGATGTAGATTTTTGACGTATTTTTTCAAAAATATTATAATAAATTTTATTCAATAATAAAATTTAAGTATTTTAGATTATTCTTATATTATTTTAGATATATTCTTGTGTTATTATTGAACTATATTTATCAGATAAAAAAATTAAATATTGATATATATATATATATATTTTATTATTCAAAATCCATAACAGCAGTTAAAAATTGCTACCGTAGGTGTACCAACCACTACCGTAGATCGTGTCTCAACTGCTATCATAACCTATAGTAATTGAAAAATTGCTATATTAGCACTATGACAGCGGTTAAATAATCACTACCATAGATAACTATTGTAGCGGTTATGCAACCACTGTCATAGATAACATATGGCAGCGGTTGTTTAATCGCTGCCATAGACTACCTATGGTAGCGATTATATAACCGCTTTCATAAGCATCCTATAGCAGCGGTTACTTAATCACTACCACTATTGCCATAACCACTGTAAAAATCAGTCATAGACTTATGATGATGGCAACAGTGGTAGAGGTTAAGTAACCACTGTCGTAGGCTATAATAGTAATTTTTTGGGCTATAGTAGTGGTTCTGAACTACTGCCGTATCCTTTTATTATAGTAGTGAGCTACCACCACTTTCATTGAAAAAGATGACCAAAAATTTTATCGGAGATGAGGTATGGTCATTAAACCCTCTCTTTTCTTATTTTTTGGGATTCTACGGGTGTTGCCACCGATGGGTAGTGGCTGGATTCCATAAGCAGGGCTTCCCCTACTCTTGTCTTCTTCTCTTCCTTCCATCAAGCAAGCCACCTCACCAAACATGGCCACTCTAAGACTGTCGTAGGTTGGAGCCGCTATCATTGGCGCCATGGGGTCATCACCATGGGGACGATTGGCTTAGATCCCTTTTCCCCTCCCTTGTCATGAATAAGAAGAAAAAAAAACTAGAGAAAGAGAAGGAAAAGAAAGAAAAGAAAAGAAAAGAAAAGAAAAAAGAAGAAAAAAGGAGAGAGCTTTTCTCTCTCTTTTCTCTCTCCTCTCTCTACCAATTCTATCTCCACTTTCTCCATGCTTTCTATCTCTACTTTATCTCTCTAGATTGATTCTCTCTCTTCATAAATTTGTCTCTCTAGAAATCTTATAGGTTGGTAGAGGATCCAGATATCTAGATACACTCGGACTGACTAGTTAATCCTCCAAGGGGTGTTGACCTGTATTGTTAGGATCGTTTACCATGATTTCATACATCCATAATCATCTATAATTTTCATATTTGATCTTGATTATGTAGAGATGTAGTTATCTATACAAGATATCGAGCAGAAATATCTTGATCTCGAATTTATGGATCGAAGGATTGATCGATAGCTATACTTGAGTCTAAAATCGGTAGAGGTAAGAATCTCTTTATATGACCATCTGTATATATGTATGTTTTGGTACAATGCATAATGATTTTAGTTTTATTTGGATATATGATTCCATATCATATATGTATCATATGTTGGCTATTTTAATTATAGAAAATATGATATCTGATATTCTAAAATTGAACAAGAAATATAATATAAGTTATTGAAAGAACTCTTAAATGTGTAAGAAGATTTGGACTAATCATGATATAGATTGTTAGTCATAGGCTGAATCATAATAAATTGGATTGCTAGTCATGGGCCAAATCATGATACCTTGGTTTGTCACCACGGACTGAAGCATAGATATTTTATTTTGCCACTGTAAACTAAAGCACGATTATTATAGATTGCCACCACCAACTGAAATATGATTTATGGTTTGTCAATCATTGGCTAAAATGTGACCATGATTAGTCCAAATAAAGATAATGATTCACTTAGAAAAAGGTTAATAAAATATAAATGATGAGTCATATAAACAAATGTGACATTTATAATGAAATTGTGATAACACATGATTCATGATATATATATATTCATATATCTATTGAGTTATATTGCATGCATGTCTATCATGAGATTTTATGACTTATGATTTCTCTTCAATATTACTCATTCATTATTTTTGAGTTATATTATTATATTAGTGTGTGTATGTGTGATGGGATTTTTACTAGATTGTAAAGCTCATCCTCCATTTTTCTTTTTCTTTCAGAGTTGCTGGCTTGGGTTCACGAGTAAATAGATAAATAGATATAGCATCATTAATTCATGGTTAGATGGAAGGAATTGAATTTGTAAATGTGCAAGTTTTGCTAATTGTTATAAAATTAGATCATTATAATTTATAGATATTGAAGTTGTATCGGATCTTAAGGCCTTACATAGTCTATAAGGCATGTTCTTGGATCCATGTGGCCATGTCGCATAGCCGAACCATATGTTGGGTTCGAGGTGTGATAGAGGGTACCTAAGAGACTAGAATTTGTGTTGAAGGAGATGATCTTCCTAAGCTATGGATCCTCCAATGACATGAAGAACCGATTAAATTCGCATTGTGGCTACTTCAAAAAATTCTAGCATTAGCTGATGAGCCATGTTTCCAATATGATCAAGTAGAAGTTGAGATGATTGAAAGATCCTTCTGGTTCCTAACATTCCAAAGAAGCCAACCCGTAAAGCAACAAAGGGACTTGTGATGCTCAGCATTCTGTATACCATAAATGAATTCAAGCAAATCTAGAATAGTATTGAAGGTCTTTGACATTAAAGCCTACATCATTAGATGCCACATAGCACTTTAAATGAATATGTGAAATATCCTTTGCTTAGACTCAACTAGAGGTGTGAAACCAAACCGGTTAAACCACAAAACTTATCTAAACCACTAATTAACCATTAATTTTGATTCAGTTTGGGCCTGGTTTTTTCAACTTGGTTCAGGTTCAATTTAAAAATTTTAGATACCAAAAAAAATAGTTCAATTTTGGTTTAAATTTTGAAAAATCTAATTTACATCAAAATGATCCATGTGTGTCCATGTGTGTGTGTAGATAAATGATAAACTATAAGCTATCATATTGTTGCAAAGAAGCTTGTACGAAATCCTATCTCATTTAGCTTATTCAAAAGCTGCCCATTTAGCTCATCCCGTAGGCTGTCCATTTAGTATGATTAGAATTTAAAATAGATAACAATTTATTTAGCCTATTCTATAAGCTGCCTATTTTACAAGTGCTTAATAACCCATAACTTGATAAAACGAATCAAACTAAACATTTTTTCGAATTGGTTTGAACCAATTTTTCTATGTGATCAATTCAATTTCGATTTGAATTTTTGATTCAACTTGATTTGGTCTGAAGATTGATCCTTAACCAATTCAAACCAAACTATACACACACACCTAATCTGAATAGAGATCACAAAGATATTTTGATGATTAAGAATACTGTTATAAAGAGTTGCAAGGTAACATGTTCTATAGTATTTTCCACGAGAAAAGCCTCATTATTCTTGATGTAGCTAGCCTTGATTCTCTACAATAATCTTGTATTAAATTGAAAAGGAGACTCATAGGTGGATGGGATTACTTTTTAATGAAGCAAGCTTTAAATTTGCAAAATATCATTTTCACCCCTGTTAGATATATGTGCCCTAGAAGTCAGAATTGGCTGACACTTGTAATACACTTCTAGGGGCAAAATTATAATTTTGACTAAAATCAATAAATGGATTATTTTCTATCACATATGTGTATTTAGTGTCTGTGATACATCCTTTGAGTTAATGGTAATGATAATTCATATTTTCAAGAGTTGAAAATTTAAGACATGAATAATCATTATTAACTCATAAATTGCTCCTGACCATAGGATCATCACGAGGATGGTGATTGATCCGGAAGGTTGGTGTACAATCGCTTCTCTTTAGTAGATGAGTCTTGAGTCTATGGTGTGGAGACACCGGAGCGAGAGTATAGGTACTCATTAGAGAACGAGGGCACTGAGCGTGACCACCTCGAGTAGTCATTAGGGAGTCTACCTTCTCGTCAATGACTGACTCGATGCTGCAGTAGTGTGTCTGGTTCTTTGATCTGAGATGCATCGGCAGTTCACCTTGAGGGTGTTATAGTTTGACTACACCATTACTCGGTCTCCTAGCCATATGGAAACCTGAGGTGTATGTTGGCTATGACATGTTCATTGTAGGAACTGGATTGCATCAAGATGGAATCTATCTACCTCGGTGGTAGAGGAGTAGCCCTATGATGATCATGAGAATCAAGTCCAAAAATCCATGGCCATGGTAGAGTGAAATAATAGAAAGAATTTCTATTTAGATTTTCACATTGGACTTGAATCGAATGATTACATCATATGACAGAGACTAGGGTTTGACGAGTTTACCTTAACCCTAATCTGATCGGGGCTCAAGATAGAAGAACTGAATCACACAGGTAGCTGCACCAAGAGGTTCACATTCAGCTCTGATGGGTTGCCACCTATATACTGCTAGGTGTCACTGGTGGATTTTGGGAGCAATTAGAATGATTTAGATGATCGATCATTCTAGCTGTTTGAATCAGAAGAGTTCTGATCCATCGAAAGGAGTTTCGATGATGTCGATGATAGAGATCATGACATATCTCATTACCATACAGAATTGAACCTAACTGGATCACACAAACAAGGGTTTGAATCTGGTGATCATCAATTGAACTGATCTAGTTCAATTGATCTGAATGAGATTCAATTAGGTTCAAGGAAATCGTGCTAGCACTCGATTGAACCTAACGTTCTTCTTTTGCTATCATAAATAAGTTGTCCTGTCTGAGCCAAAGGAGTTTGTGCTCAAACAGAGGCCTTCATATGGTCTGACAGGAGGATTGTCCAAGTCAGAAAAGGTTGTCTTATTTGTAAGACACTACCTACCATTTTTGGTCATCTGCCATTTCTTGTTCTTTGACTTTGGTCAAAAGTCTACCTTTGACTGGTCAAACGTTGACCATTGACACTTTGACTTTTGACCACATGTCATGCACCTATTGGAGAGCTGGTGGGGGCCTGTCCCCCTACCAGAACCTGGCAAGGAGAAGGGCACACGCCACCCTAGGCGTGTGCCCAAGTTGGAGGCGCCTAGGAGTCCTTGTTGGACAAGGACTCCATCTCCTTTTTGGATTCTAATTAGAGTTCTTCTAAGAACCAACTTTGACTGGATCTTAGGCATCCTCTAAGGAGGAATCCAGGGGACTCTATTTCCACCAATCAGATTTAGATCTGATTTCACAAAGGATTGTGATTGGTTGGGAAGAAGAGGAGTTGGATCACAGCTAGTCTATAAATAAGACCCTGTATCCAACTCAGATTGGATGAGATAAGAGATATGATATGATCATAGTTTCTCCATGCCCCAAGGCTGTCTCTCCCCTCTTTCTCCATGCTATAGTCTCTTCTCCCCTTGCTCTCCACGTCCAAAAGGAGTTTTGGACCCTGGTTGGTGCGATTCAGATCAAAGAAAGGCGATCAAAAACAAGAAGGCTGCGCTGCTGCAAAGAACGACTGCTCATCTTCAAAAGAGTTTTGAAGATCCTCCAAATCAGATTCAGATCTGATTTTTGGAGGCGTGATAGAGAAGAAGAGGATCTCCAGATCCAACCCGAGTGGATACCGATAGAGGCCAGATGCTTGCATGAAGGGAAATCCTAATTTCCCGGTCCAGGTTCGTCCAGATCTGATCAGATCAAGAGATATATTTCAAAAATTTTCTCTTGATCCCAATCAGATCTTGATATGTTTTAGATTTGATTCTTATTATTTTAATAAATAAAATAAAATAAGATAAATTAAATCAAATTTAATTTACCTGATTTGGGTAATCCTATTACCCTGTAGATGATCCTGATTGCAGCGGAAGGTCCTGGATCTTAGCCACGCAAGCGCCTGGCCTCTACCGATATCCACTCAGGTTGGATCTGGAGATCCTCTTCTTCTCTATCACGCCTCCAAAAATCAGATCTGGATCTGATCTGGAGGATCTTCAAAACTCTTTTGAAGATTTACAGTCATCCTTTTGCAGCAGCGCAGCCTTCTTGCTTTTGATCGCCTTTTCTTGATCTGAATCGCACCAACCAAAATCCAAAACTCTTTTGAATGTGGAGAGCAAGGGGAGAAGATACTATGGCATGGAGAAGGAGGGGAGAGGCAGCCTTGGGGCGTGGGAAATCTCTATTGAATTTTGTTCATATTGAATCTGAGTTGGGCGCAGGGTCTTATTTATAGACTAAGCGTGATCCAACTCCTCTTCCTCTCAACCAATTACAACCCTTTGTGAAATCAGATCTAAATCTGATTGGTTGGAATAGAGACCCCTGGATTCCTCCTTAGAGGGCGCCTAAGACCAGTCAAACTGGATTTTTAGTAGAACTCTGATTGGAATCCAAAAGGGAGATGGAGTCCTTGTCCAACAAGGACTCCTAGGCGCCTCCTACTTGGGCTCACGCCACCCTTGGCGTGCGCCCTTCTCCTTGCCAGGTTCTGGCAGGGGGACAGGCCCCCACCAGCTCTCCAATAGGTGCATGACATGTGGTCAAAAGTCAAAAGGTTAATGGTCAACGTTTGACCAGTCAAAGGTAGACTTTTGACCAAAGTCAAAGAAGAAGAAATGGCAGGTGACCAAAAATGGCAGGTAGTGTCTTACAAATAAGACAGTCTTTTCTGACTTGGACAACCTTCTGTCAGACCATATGAAGGCCTCTGATTGAGCACAAACTCCTTTGGCTCAGACAGGACAACTTATTTATGATAGTAAAAGAAGAACGTTAGGTTCAATCGAGTGCTAGCACGATTTCCTTGAACCTAATTGAATCTCATTCAGATCAATTGAACTAGATCAGTTCAATTGATGATCACCAGATTCAAACCCTTGTTTGTGTGACCCAGTTAGGTTCAGTTCTGTATGGTAATGGGATATGTCATGATCTCTATCATAGACATCATCGAAACTCCTTTCGATGGATCAGAACTCTTCTGATTCGAACAGCTAGAATGATCGATCATCTAAATCATTCTAATTGCTCCCAAAATCCACCAGTGACACCTAGCAGTATATGGTGGCAACCCATCAGAGCTGAATGTGAACCTCTTAGTGCAGCTACCTATGTGATTAAGTTCTTCTATCTTGAGCCCCGATCAGATTAGGGTTAAGGTAAACTCGTCAAACCCTAGTCTCTGTCATATGATATAATCATTCGATTCGAGTCCAATGTGAAAACCTAAATAGAAACTCTTTCTATTATTTCACTCTGCCATGGCCATGGGCTTCAGGACTTGATTCTCATGATTATCATAGGGCTGCTCCTCTACCACCGAGGTAGATAGATCCCTTCTTGATGCAATCCAGTTCCTACAATGAACATGCTATAGCCAACATACACCTCAGGGTTCCATATGGCTAGGAGACTGAGTAATGGTGTAGTCAAACTATAACACCCTCAAGGTGAACTGTCGATGCATCTTAGGTCAAAGAACCAGATACACTACTGCAGCATCGAGTCAGTCATTGACGAGAAGGTAGACTCCCTAATGATTACTCGAGATGGTCACGCTCAATGCCCTCGTTCTCTAACGAGTACCTATACTTTCGCTTCGGTGTCTCCACACTGTAGACTCAAGACTCATCTACTAAAGAGAAGCGATCGTACACCAACCTTCCAGATCAATCACCATCCTCGTGATGATCCTATGGTCGGGAGCTGTTTATGAGTTAATAATGATTATTCATGTCTTAAATTTTCAACTCTTGAAATTATGAATTATCATTACCATTAACTCAAAGGATGTATCACAGACACTAAATACACTGGTGTGATAGAAAATAATTCATTTTATTAATTATAGTCAAAATTATAATTTTGCCCCTAGAAGTGTATTACAAGTGTCAGCCAATTCTGGCTTCTAGGGCACATATATCTAACATTGCGTGGCTAAGATCCAGAACCTTTCGCTGCAAACAGGATCATCAATAGGGTAATAGGATTACCCAGATCAGGTAAATTAAATTTAATTTAATTTATCTTTAATTTTATTTTATTAAAATAATAAGAATCAGATCTAAAATATATCAAGATCTGATTGGGATCAAGAGAAAAATTTTGAAATATATCTCTTAATCTAATCAGATCTGAACGAACCTGGATCGAAAAATCAGGATTACCCTACAACCCCATCCAATGGATCATGGTGGCACCATCTTCACTTCTTGAAAGATAATGAGACTTCATACCATAGGAACTTGGTTGGGGTGGTTGGCCAAACCTAAAATGATCCTCCAAATAGAATTGCATCCAAAGCATGCAATGGAAGGCCGAAGAGGTCCAAATGTATTCTGATTTGCAGATTATGCAGCATAGTTTCATCTCCGTACAACTACAATTTTACAAAAAATCTAAAAAAGCGGTCCCTCGTGGATCCTTGCTGAAAGGCATGGAACAAGAGGGATCTAGAAGGGAAGAGGACCAAAAAAATGTTGAAGCCTATAGGAATCATGTCTAGGTTGGAACCTCCTTAGTGCCAAGGATACGCGATAAGGACTTGGAGCTCAACCCTGCTTCTAAAGGTAGTGACACTCAAAACATTGCTTTGGACATATCTTGATTGTGCTAAACTTGATGTTGTTTAGTAAGCTAGAACACCAAGGTTGATTTAGGATGACCTAAGAGGTACACTTCACCCCCACCATCCATACTCCTCTTTGAGCAGTAGACTCTAGAGGAATGGCCTACACCTTGGCAAATGAAACAAACCAAGCTACTATGGCACTCCCGCCTATAGTGGCCAAAGTCCATATAGCAAAAATAGGCCCCTTCTTAAGTGGAAAGGCCCTCTTTCTCTAGGAAGGAAGGAATGGAGCTACATCCTACGCCGACATCGAGCTTTTAAAGATTGATGATCGATGCTTGGAGTTAAGACCAAAATGAGGAACAGAGCCCTAATTGTTGGAGCTTAATAAGTAGATCATTCCACGCTTGTTTTAAGGATCTCTAGGGCAAAGATGAAGTGGAGTCAATAGCAAGCCATTTTCCCTTGTCAGAGCTAGAGAACTTCCAACTTGCCATATTCACTCCCTCTTAATAATCAACTCTAGATGGGCCATGATGAAGGTGAAACACATTAAAGCCATTAAAGCCAAATAAGAATCCTCTCCCACCCAGAGTGACAACATTGGCTCTACTCAGAGTCAAAGAACAAGGATGATGAAAAGTCCTTTTACGATCCAAATTCCTATTTTTAGCACCTAGGCCGCCTCTTCGATCTCTCCTAATAGCACCAATCATCACCCATCATTTTTTCCCTTGCTACAGCTGAAGGGAAATCCTGATTTCCCGGTCCAGGTTCGTTCAGATCTGATCAGATCAAGAGATATATTTCAAAAATTTTTCTCTTGATCCCAATCAGATCTTGATATGTTTCAGATCTGATTCTTATTATTTTAATAAAATAAAATTAAAAAAGATAAATTAAATCAAATTTAATTTACCTGATCTGGGTAATCCTATTACCCTATTGATGATCCTATTTGCAGCGGAAGGTTCTGGATCTTAGCCACGCAAGCGCCTGGCCTCTACCGGTATCCACTCGGGTTGGATCTAGAGATCCTCTTCTTCTCTATCATGCCTCCAAAAATTAGATCTGGATCTGATCTGGAGGATCTTCAAAACTCTTTTGAAGATGAGCAGTCGTCCTTTGCAGCAGCGCAGCCTTCTTATTTTTGATCGCCTTTCTTTGATCTGAATCGCACCAACCAAGGTCCAAAACTCCTTTTGGACGTGGAGAGCAAGGGGAGAAGAGACTATGGCATGGAGAAGGAGGGGAGAGGCAGCCTTGGGGCGTGGAGAAACTATGATCTCATCATATCTCTATATCTCATACAATCTGAGTTGGATACAGGGTCTTATTTATAGACTAGCTGTGATCCAACTCCTCTTCTTCCCAACCAATCACAACCCTTTGTGAAATCAGATCTAAATCTGATTGGTGGGAATAGAGTCCCCTGGATTCCTCCTTAGAGGGCGCCTAAGACCAGTCAAAGTTGGTTCTTAGAAGAACTCTAATTGGAATCCAAAAAGGAGATGGAGTCCTTGTCCAACAAGGACTCCTAGGCGCCTCCAACTTGGGCACACGCCTAGGGTGGCGTGCGCCCTTCTCCTTGCCAGGTTCTGGCAGGGGGACAGGCCCCCACCAGCTCTCCAATAGGTGCATGACATGTGGTCAAAAGTCAAAGTGTCAATGGTCAACGTTTGACCAGTCAAAGGTAGACTTTTGACCAAAGTCAAAGAACAAGAAATGGCAGGTGACCAAAAATGGCAGGTAGTGTCTTACAAATAAGACAACCTTTTCTGACTTGGACAACCTCCTGTCAGACCATATGAAGGCCTCTGTTTGAGCACAAACTCCTTTGGCTCAGACAGGACAACTTATTTATGATAGCAAAAGAAGAACGTTAGGTTCAATCGAGTGCTAGCACGATTTCCTTGAACCTAATTGAATCTCATTCAGATCAATTGAACTAGATCAGTTCAATTGATGATCACCAGATTCAAACCCTTGTTTGTGTGACCCAGTTAGGTTCAGTTCTGTATGGTAATGGGATATGTCATGATCTCTATCATCGACATCATCGAAACTCCTTTCGATGGATCAGAACTCTTCTGATTCGAACAGCTAGAATGATCGATCATCTAAATCATTCTAATTGCTCCCAAAATCCACCAGTGACACCTAGCAGTATATGGTGGCAACCCATCAGAGCTGAATGCGAACCTCTTGGTGCAGCTACCTGTGTGATTCAGTTCTTCTATCTTGAGCCCCGATCAGATTAGGGTTAAGGTGAACTCGTCAAACCCTAGTCTCTGTCATATGATGTAATCATTCGATTCGAGTCCAATGTGAAAATCTAAATAGAAACTCTTTCTATTATTTCACTCTACCATGGCCATGGATTTCTGGACTTGATTCTCATGATCATCATAGGGCTACTCCTCTACCACCGAGGTAGATAGATTCCATCTTGATGCAATCCAGTTCCTACAATGAACATGCTATAGCCAACATACACCTCAGGGTTCCATATGGCTAGGAGACCGAGTAATGGTGTAGTCAAACTATAACACCCTCAAGGTGAACTGCCGATGCATCTCAGGTCAAAGAACCAGACACACTACTGCAGCATCGAGTCAGTCATTGACGAGAAGGTAGACTCCCTAATGACTACTCGAGGTGGTCACGCTCAGTGCCCTCATTCTCTAACGAGTATCTGTACTCTCACTCCGGTGTCTCCACACCGTAGACTCAAGACTCATCTACTAAAGAGAAGCGATTGTACACCAACCTTCCGGATCAATCACCATCCTCGTGATGATCCTATGGTCAGGAGCAATTTATGAGTTAATAATGATTATTCATGTCTTAAATTTTCAACTCTTGAAAATATGAATTATCATTACCATTAACTCAAAGGATGTATCACAGACACTAAATACACATATGTGATAGAAAATAACCCATTTATTGATTTTAGTCAAAATTATAATTTTGCCCCTAGAAGTGTATTGCAAGTGTCAGCCAATTCTGACTTCTAGGGCATATATATCTAACAACAGCCACCCTCTAGCCATTTGTCTACACAAATTCAAATTTGTATAAAGGTGTACATGCAAAATGTGATGGCCGGATCCATTGGATCAGCCCATCAACAAGACGGCCTAAACTCCCATTAGGAAAAAAAACAATGAAGAAGACTTCTACTAGGAGTCTTTCTCCACATGAATACATCGGAGAAGAAACCAATTTCAAGGAGGATTTAGCCTCCCCTCCATCCTGTAAATCTCCCCCTCCCCATCCTTAGTAATCTACGATGAACACCAGCCTTCCTCCCTCTTCCTTCTCCTTGATTTCTCCCTTTGAAGCCACAGATATCCTCATCATGCCCATAAAATATCAAGACCGAAGATGCCATCAGAACCAAGGTAAGGCCATGATCCTTCCTGCTCTCTCTCTTCCTCATCTTCCCATGGCCCAGGTCTTGCCATCCATTAGCTTTGTTGGAAATCAATCTCAAAAAAGATCCCCCATTTTCATGATTTCTCTTAACTAGCAACCATTGCCGCCAGCCATCCTTTGCTCCACCATCGTCGGCCACATCTCGTCGGCCACCGCTATCGATCCTCTGACTGTGATGCCACACCCCACTGGAGCACCAGCCCCCACCCATGCCCCTCCTCTATTTTGGCCAAGAAAAAGAAGAAGAAGAGAAGAAAAGAAAAGAAAAGAAAAAGAGAGAGAAAAGTTCTCTCTCCTTACCTCTCTAGAATTTCTCTCTCCACCTACTCGCTTTTTCTCTCTATTCGATCCATGAACCCCACCATGAACTTGATATGATCTTTTCAAAAAGACCCATAATTGCTTGAATATCCATGCAATTTATAAGATCCTAGCCTAGCCTTATCAAAAATTCATAATATCTAATCACAATTAACCCCTACACCCAGACATGACCCCTAATGATGTTGATTATAAATTCCTCTTTTGAGGAATACAAAGTTTCTTTCCACTTTCTCTCTATACTCTCTCTCTCTAAGAAAAGTTAGAGACTCTAGTACCGAGCCATATCTTCCTCTTCTAGGGATCCATCTTGATCTTGACAAGATAACTTCGAATCGATTTGGTGCTGGATGGTCTATCGGATTAATCACCTGATTAATTACTTTTTTTATTATTATTACTTAATTTTATTAAATTTAATGAGTAAAATTTGATTACGGATTAATATTTAAAATAGGATTACTTGATTTATCTAACAAAGTCTGAAGACGATCGAGGTAAGTTGATCTTATATTCCTTATTTATTTTTAAATTATCATATTTTTCATACAAATAATTTGTTATTGAGAAAATTATATTTTCTAAAGTAAGGATCGGTAGATATGAAAAAACGTATTTTATTATGACCATTGATTTCATGAATATATTTTATAAAACTGATATTTTTATAAAGTATGAATTTTATTATTTTTCATATATATATATATATGTATGCTTTAAGAAAAGATATAAAGATTTCAAAGGTTCCTTAGATAGCTATGAATGAATTCTTATGGGAAGGTTGACACCTAGAGCTAGTATTCATAAGAATACAAGCCCTGCCAATAGGTATAAGAATACTAACCCCATCACAGATATAAAGTGACCATAGCATGAATATCTATAAGCAATATTTTGAAACATGATGCGAATATCTGATAAGAATGATTTATAAATTATGTTTGCAAAATATTCATAATTTATACATGCATTACTAGTTGATGACTTATTTTATTATATGTTTTATAAAATACTTTATTTTTATAATATCTAATATTTTTTAAATATTATATTATCATAGAAAAATTTATACTTGATCCGATAAGAAAGCATGGGTTTTACTTACTAAGCTAATATATCTCATATCGCTTTATTTTTCTTTTCTTTTATAAAGTAATAAGATTAGGAATGATGGAGGACTCGGGCTTTGGAATCTACATAGCAAGCTTGAAAATTTTGTAACTGAAATTAACTTATTGAATGATTGTGGATTTATAGTCAATTATTTATAAATTTTGAGACATGAGTTGGATTTTGATTTTAGATTTAGATGCTTTGAATCAATCTTGGTTTAATTATTTGATATATAATTAAAGTTGAATAATTTATAATTTTTATTTATGATGAATTTTAGTTTATTATGATTGATAGACTTCGTGTTATCTTAGACTACATCTCTCGATAGCATGACCATGTCTCAGATTTGGGACGTGACAGAAAATATCTAAAAATTTATACTATGGTCCAACTTTAAGTTTTCAATACTTTTATGCTTTGCGGATGATAATTACAAAGGTCACATGCTAACCGAATTGAAGAGATACTTTCATAAGGAGGAAGCTCACATAAAGTTCAGCCACAACTAAACCACATATACATAGATGCACTTACATACTAACACAAATACATGCATATATAATCATAACCAATCCCCACTATCATCAAGCTAAGCCATGGCTGGCAGACCTTAGAAAGACAACAACTAATTTTGCCTCTTCCTCAAGATTTTGAAAGAAGCTTCCAGGCAAGGAAGAAGTACATCAGTATAAAAATTGCTTCTCTACATCTAGTACTATCAAGATGGGCCGGCCCGCCCACAACCCACCTCTAAACAGGATGGGGCGGCTGGTCTGTTTAACTGGTGGGTTGGAAAAACCCCAACCCAACCCACTATGGGCTATGAATTAAACGAGCCAATCCATCAAAGTTCTTAAAAAAAAAACTATAAACAATAATATAAATAGAATTTCATATTCAATTCAAGCCCAAATCAACCTATCAAAGTCTCGCATCTCCATTCACATTCATAATAACAAAGTCAAAAACTCTAATTCTAAGTCATAGCTATTCAAAGCAAGTACCAAGCATCATTAGTGATCGCTCTTTTCAAACGTAGAGTCATAAAATGAAATGATCAAACTTAAATACTTAATACAATCCAAATTTAAAAGACTTAAGGTTCCATATCATCATTGGAAGTTGGGATAAAAAAAAAAAAAGGAGACGAGCCAGCCCTCTCCGAACCCGTCACAACCTACAACCCAAATGGGATAGGTTATTTAAGCTGCTTTTAAACAGATTGCTAAAATATGAACCCAACCCATCCCCCTTTACATAGTAGGACGGGCCAACCCAATAGACCCAGCTCTACTTACATCAATTAGCTACATTATTTTATTTAAAATTGTCATGCTTAAGTGGGCAAACATCACTGCATATGAAGATTGGGAGCATCCAGAAATTATAATAAGTAAACTTGAAACATTTACTCACCTTCCACCTTCCACAAATGCATCAGCACCCGTTTCTAGGATTGAATGAACTTTTGAACTTTCTGTCGGAGCAAGTCCCACAAATTCTAGTATACTAACCTATAAAACAAACGACGCAAAAGGAAGAAGCTCCAAACTTCAATTTCAAGGAAGAAAGTAGCAGGAAAAACAAAAAGAGAAATGGAAATAGTAATGATCTAATTTACCATAGATCTAGTAATGCAACATCCAATGGCTATTGAGAAGAATGGCAATGGATAGGGTTTGGGTTGGGTATTATACTACCCATTCCCAAATCCAAACTTAATACTTTATATCTAAATCCTACTCGATATCCGATCGGATAAGAAAAAAGATATACATCCCCATATCCAATGGGTTCAGACATACCCACGAGTAACCTATTTCTCCATACCCAACCAATACCCATCCATATCCAAAAAAATAAACAAGCAAAATAATTTTTAAATAAAGATGGAAGGGCATTATTTTTAAATAAAACAAAACTACCTCTATTAGAACTTATTCAAAAAGCCAAAAAATTTAAAATTATAATATTTTTAAGATATAAAAATATTAATTATCTTATTTTATAATAAAAAATATTAAGTGAAAAAGAAGCTTGAGATACTAAAAGATAATGAGAATGAAAAAAAATATTATACCCATAGGTTCGGGTTGGGGTTGGGTTTAGGTTTGGGTGGAAAATAGTACTACTCATATCCTATCATACCTGTGCTATAGTTTTCGAGTTTTCCCCAAATCCAAATCCAAATCTGGTCAAACTCTATATTTTAGGTTTAACTGGATTTGGATAGGATGCATATCCATCGGGTTGGGTCAATTTTGCCATCCCTAGCTGTTGATCCGAAGTTACTTATGTAGAATTTGCTTCTATCCAAGGGCAAATACCATGGCACTTCAGTGTCCAACCTACGATCTCTCTCCCACACAACCTGTAAGATTTAAATAGGTCTATATAGAGAAAGCATCGAGGACCGGTACGTTATGTATAACATCTCACCTCAAACCCTGCAAGCTTTAAGGCTTCAAGGCGTTGGCTTGTAAATCTTATATCTGGGAGACCAGAACCAAGCTCTACATCAGCCTTGATTTTCTGATGCTTTTCAATCCTAGGATCAAAGTGATCAGTCAAGCCCCACTCATATCCCGCAAAACACTGACCAGGCTTAAGTACTCTACAAATCTCCTTATAGCAGGCAACCTATACCAACCACAAAGGCATTAGAAGTATTTGGAGAAGGTGTGACGCAAACTAAAATAAACCATAGGAGATGTTTAGACAAGCATTTGCACTGGAGTATACCAGATCTGATGCATGGCATGTTGCTTCTATTGCATATATAGCATCAAAAATATTATTAGGGAATGGCTTATTCATGAAGTTACCCTGTGGATATGATAAACAAAGATTAGGCTTGAAGATTAGCTAAAACATTAACCAAAATATTGAGGTTCTCTTGAGCACTGGTTTTATCTATGGATGTTAACAACAAAAGCATATCTTTAAATTAGAGGGAATAGGAATAGCATAAATTCAGTAAGAGAAAATGGTTAAGCATGAATATATAGATAGATATATATCGGAAAACAACTGCAGAAATATAAAAAATAGTGATAGTGAAAAAAAGAAGAGAAAGAAGGGGAAAAGTGTACCTTAACTAGTTTGCAAGACACTCAATCCTGCCAACCAGTTTAGCTCCTATAGGGTAAACACTGTCAGCATATATTACCATCAAAATTTCAAATGGACATTGATGTTAACAGAGACAGATTGATACTAAAAGCAACAACCTTGGCTCTTGACAATTGGTACTCATTGTTGTTCAAACCAGTACTGGATGTTGAGCTGCAATAGTTAAATGCAAAATGTTAGCTTAGCTAATCTCGTCAATATGCCTTAGTGTCAAATCAGAATTCTATCCAAAAATACTAGCTAGAAAGTATTATTTGAGTTCCTTGATACTCTATAAATATTTAAAATTTTTTTAATGAATAATTAATATAAATTAAATATAGATCTTCATACTTAGTATAGTATAATATTAAAACCTTCACCAATTTCGGGAGCAGTAATTATTTCTCTGACATAACAACTATGCAATAAGGTCATGTAACTTTAAAATAGAATGTAGACTAACAAGTGGAAAGGTTACCTAAATATAGACTAACGAGAGGAGGGGGCTGTAAAGGTTATCTAAATATAGCTATTTCTCGTTGTGGTCCAACAATGCCGCAACCCACATCAAGCACCTGCACTTAAAATATATAAGCGCATGTAACCTATAAAGCACTTGGCCACTAAGAGGGGCAATGTAAGTTATAAATGAGAAGACTACTAAAACCTTCATTCCCCTTTTCAAGCCTAGCTGTAGGGCAAGAAAGTGCTCATACTGCTCGATGCTTTCTCGAAATGTCTCCCCTTTATATCTTCATAAACATTACTTATAGTTATTATTATGGTGGAAAAGTGAACATCTCATATCATCCGATTGATATCCAAAATATCTCGATTTGGTTGGCATTCGTTAACACGTTAAAGGTAAGAAAGTTATCATGATGACCTCTGAACTGATAGCCAATTCTTGAAAGAAGATTTGAACCATTTTATTTAGAAAAATCTTGGATAGCATTTGTAACTTATAGATCGTCTCGGATAGACAACTCATCCATATTCTCATCAATTCGTCTCATGAAATAATGATTATACAGCTGTATCCTTGCTATGACTAAGTGGTTTTCCACTCAACCTCAACTATTGAAATTAGATTAGGAATCCCAATCCCTTTGATAATGACCTTCTTATTCAAAAAATTATCCTGATCTCGCCACCACAATATTATCGGCCTAAGATTAGCGAAACAGGATAACGACTGCATGAAGCTTTCTTTCAAATATCAAAAAATCCTGAGGACCAAGATAAACAAAAAAATTCTCCTAGAAATTTCGTTGTTGTTGGATTATTTTCTGCTACCTTGAGCGTCGGAGGATCCTTATCAGAATCAAATATTTCGGCTCAAACTTTATTTTATAAGTTACTTCGGTACCTTCTATGAGAAATTGATTGCTTCGCTCCATAAGCGAACCATTCTCAGCAACAACAATTATCATGAAAGATATATAAATATAGTATAAATTTTTTTTTAAAAAAATAAACATAATAAATTTAGAAAGTACAAGGTGCTAACCTGTTTGCAAAGTGAAAGGATTCGCCCCAGCCATATTCATAGAAGCTGGTTACAAGATCATAGTACTTGTTTGCCTGAAATGCATGCAATAGCATTTAGTTACACTTTAGGAGGGCATGCACAAAGCCAAAATCACTGTTTCATGTCAGGTTTGAAGTCACGATCACTTAAAAGACATTAAAGATGAGTTTATACTTCATGATGTTTTAAAATCCCTTCATTGGATTACTAGAAACAAAAAAAAAAATAAGCTTCTTTATTTAAATAAAGATTCCCTCACAAGACAAATAAGCATCATCTCACTAGCGTATACCTTATTTATAATTAAAATAATTTCTAAATCAGACGTACCACATAGCCTTTGACAAGTAACCTATTTTGGAATATTAAAAAAAACCTATGATTGCATTTTGGATGGCTGTCACTTAATTTAGGAGAGAGAGAGAGAGAGGGGCAAGAAATATGTTTCCTTGTTTTAACATTTTTGATAATCGAAACATATTTGATAGTCAATCTTTTTTTCAAAAAAAAAAAATGAAAAAAAAAAAACCCAAAGAAAGAGCAAGTCTTGTTTAGATATATATTCAAGTAGAAGGGTCCCATAAATGGACCAAACTTATCCCTTCAATTGATATCAGAAATGGTCAGCCACAGTTCAAGTATATTAGGTTACAATAGTAAAGATCCAAGTGATATCCCAGAGTATGTATGCCTTTTAACCTTCTTTTCCCGGAAACATCCAGCTATCTGAGCCAGCAAGCCAACGTTCCCCTGATTCTGTCATGACGCTCTAACCCGTAGGATTACATTTTCTCATGTCCACACTGTTAGCGAGTTTAATGTACATCAAATCCCTGAAAGTGAATTTAATTATTGTTGTATTGGAATTACCATCCAACAAATAGATAAAAAGTGGAGTCTTACCAAGTCCGTGGCGTTGGCCTTTCTTGTTTCGTCTTTTGCCCCCATAACAGTCAAAATATTTCTCATACCTAGTGAAATGGAAATAGGATATACAATTTGTAAGTAATTACACTCAGGAAAAACTACTATGGGAGTAAAATACTGCGAACACCAGGAACTAACTTCAATGCACATCTTTTGCTGACGTCAATTTATCTGTGGATTGTCAAATGAGTAATGGAGCAGCAAAGGCCATTTGTTTTGATTTTGCGGAGGTTTTCTCTGCATAATCAAGCAGGACTGGTTTGATTCATTAAAATATATATATATATATATATATATATTTTTAAATTATTTTTTAAAAATATAATATTTGAAAATATAATTTTAATATATTTAATTAAAAAATTGATAGCATGGTAAAAAAATTTAGTGCTCCATAATCAATTTGATTTCTTTCTTTTCTATCCTTCCTCCCACATTGGTAATAAGACTCCCAGCTCCTGAATTCGGTATCATGCTCTCTCCAAAAATGTTGGAGGATTGCCTGCTTCAGACCAAAAAAAAAAAGGAGAGAGAGAGCTGAAGAAAAAATTCATGTACTTTTTCTAAGTTTAAGAACATGCCGAGAAAGAAATTTAAATTATTCGAAAATATATATAAAAAATTATATTTCAAAATGATATCCTTGATCATGATTCAATGAAATTTTACTTCACTTTTTCTTCATTATATTACGGACTCCTGCATCAAAAAAAGAATTTTTTACTTGATGTTTGGTTAGGTGGGGTATAAATCAAGATTCCATATGTTGTTGTCTTAAGACTAGGTTAGAACTTGATTGGTCTTGTTGGGGATAAATTCCTCTCCCGTCGAAGTCTAGCCTAAGTGCAACCAGTAGCCGCGGAAGAGCTTTAGCAGACAGGCTTCAACGGAATCCTCAGCGCCCGAATTCCTCGACGGTCGTTCTTCGGTCGAACCCCAGCGGCCGAGCTTCTTTGGACCCCCTCGTCAGGACCGAACCACTTAGCAACTGAAGTCCTTCAACCGGGCCTCAGCGGGCGTCCATCGGCCGAACTTCGCCCGATCGAGCTCCTACCGAACCCTTCCATCCAGCCGAACTCCTCAGCGGACGTCCATCGGCCGAACTTCGTCCGACCGAGCTCCTACCGAACTCCTCCAGCCAGCCGAACTCTTCGAGCGGCTGAACTCCTTCAGCTGGCCGAGCTCCTTCAATTCCAAGCGGCCGAACTCCTCAGCGACCAAGCCTTAGCCGCGCACCTCCGGCCAAATGCCTGTGGGAGCTAAGCTCCTCCCGAGCTTTTCTTTCAGCCGAACTCTCCAACAAGTCCGAACTCCTCTGGACGAACTGTCACCGTCAGCCCACTATAGACAATAAGTCCGGACGACATGACCACCACTACCGACGACGCCACCCTCTCCGTAACCAGCCCCATGCGGCCCATGACTCGCCAGTATGGCTGTCGTCGTCCACCTGACGACGCCCTTCTCTCCGTAACTAGCCCCATGCAGCCCACGATCCGCCAGTATGGCTGTCACCGTCCACCTGACGACGTCCTCTTCTCCGTACCGAACTCTATGCGGCCTCAACGGCTCTCTGTCAGGCAATATGGCCGTCACCATCAACTAAGCTCCGCCTATAAAGGGCCCTCCAGATACGCTGATCTCTAATCTCTGAACTCTGATCTCTAAGCTCTGGAACTCATTCCCGAGCACTCCATTTCTGTTGGCCAGAGCTGACTTGAGTATCGAAGGGTCCTGCCGGAGCCACCCCCCACCGGTTCCAGATGGAACTTTATTTTGCAGGTCCCCAACGGCGACCTCATCGGCCTCCACTCCGGCTACCTCCGGCGATGATCAATTTCTGCACCAACAGGCCTGTTGCCGCTCATTTATATATTAGTGTTCAAAGATGTATAGAAATAAAAGATGACTGATTATGCAAATACATCCTTTTAAATAATTTATTTTTTAAAATATTTTGTATATAGAAAATAAAAACTATACATACATACACACACACACATATATATATATATATATATATATATATATATATATATATATATATATATATTGACGTGTATGTATGCAAGCATGTAAGATGAAAAAAATAGTAGAATTTAAACAGAAATGCATTAGTATTTATAGAAGTAAAACAAAGGTGAGGTTGGACGTATACGAAGTTAAAGATCGTTAGCTCCGTTTTCTCCTCTCTCCCACCCAATCTCTGTACTTTTCTTCTCCCAAACGGCATCCGTATGGATTTATGGTGGAAGGTGAATCGATGCACTGAGATTCGTATGTTAGATGGATTTATGGTGGAAGGTGAATCGATGCACTGAGATTCGTATGCATCGGACCGACGTAATGGCGATTGTGGATGCTACACCAATCCTTACTGCCAGGTCGGAGTGGTGAATTGGGTGGCGAGTAAGTGGGTATCTGCAACAGCATTACTCGGAATCAAAACCAAAGCGAACGATATTTTCGGGAAAAAAAGTTAAAAATGACAGGTGAAATAAAGAAGGCTTCTCTAATTTTTTTTTATAAATAAAATATTTATTTAAAAAATTATTTTTTTAAATAAATATTTTTTAATTAATATTTAGATAAAAAATAATTTATTTATATTTTTTATATATGAATAAATTATTCTAAAATTTATTATTCATATTCTTTTATATTATTATTTTTCTAAATAAGTTGTTAAAATTTATTCATATTTTTTATAATATTTTTTATATTTTTTAGATTTTAAGATAATGGATGGCTAAGTTATTGAAAATATTAGAAATGAGGAGGGAATGTTTTATATATAAAATTAAATATCTATTTTATTGACTCATGAAAAAATAATTTAGCCATTTTTTTATGTGGATAAATTTTTTTTTTATTTTATGAATAAATACTATTTATAAAAAATAATTTTTTTATTTTAAAAAATATAAAAATATGGATAATTTGATCGATGAAAAAATAAAATAAACTAAATTTTTTATAATATTTATTTATAAAAAAATAAACTCTTATATTGATTCTGCGGAGACATTCGCTCAATTTTTTTCCAAAACAGAAACAGCAACAACAAGAATATATAACGTGTACAACAACGTGCATCACATTCCATCTAAATCTGGTCTTGAAAAAATATTTTAAAAAAAATCAAAGTAAAGAGGACTAAATTTTCGTTACGAACTACAATTAAAGATGAACAAACAAAGCGACTAAAAAATAGGATCAGCATCGGTTTGAAGGGAATGGGAGAAGAAAAGGCCTTACAAAGAGAGTGAAACGAATGTTATCCCCCAGGAAGAAGGAATAAAAGGATCTAGGAGAGGTTGCGTGAAGAGATGAGCGAGGCTCTGAGGCTCTATAAATAGAGGGAGAGAGGCGGGGGTTTGGACATGGAGGGACTTGTATGTAATTATACTTGTACAAAGAGAGGGGCCTCATCAATCCGACTGCATGCGTTGGCTTTTCTATATAAGTTCCTACAAAAGAAATCATTCTGTATTTGTAAGTTAGCTAATAAAAATTCCGAGATCAACCGCATGCAATATAATATAAACATATTTATTTTCTTAAATAGATTCTAGTTAACACGTTTCAAGACAATGCCTAACTATGGTTGACAATGTTAAACTTACTACATAAGTTAAAGAAAACAAACGAGACTGGTTCTTAGCTTTTAAAAGGAAACTACTTGCCGCATCTCTTTTGTGCCCGTGAAGGGTTTTCTCAGTCCACAAATATTGTCTTGGTAATTAAATATTTTTTAAAAAACTTGTCAAATTAGGAGATATGACGTGAATTTCTAATTAATGATCCTATATTCACGAGAAAAAAATTATTAAATAAAATCATTCTACGTAGGATAGGAGCAAAACTAATAAAAACTCCAAATGCCAGCTGATTTTTCACTAAATATTATTAATTATCATTAACCACGATATAATAGGGAGTCATTTTCAGCCCTAAAAAGTAAGCACACCCACTCTCAGGGCCCGCTATCCACTCATCACTTTGGAAAAATATTTTCCACCATTGGTCATGTAGCTCTGCAAATCATCTGTGGTGATTGACTTTCACGCAGGATCGAAGCATGATGCCTTAAAAAAAAAAATTTTGGCTTCGACTCTGCATAAGAGTCGATCATCATGGACGATATTTATGGAGCTACACTCTCCACGGTGTAGAAAATATTTCTCCACCCCTCCGTATCCTTCTCACCACACATGCCGCGGACCCCATCCTTCACTTTTGGGTTGGACTTCGATTTATCTTAAATTATAGATTGCATGCTGACACTTGACGGATCAATAAATCTGCTTTTTGTAGGATATTTTTGTAAAAATATCTAAATAAACTCTATCAATTTAAAATTATTTTATTATCTTCTAGAGAAATACTTTTTATATCGTGGGCGGTATAGGTTTTTAGACATCGCTCTTAATAATTGATTCTTGTACAGAGTTAGAATGAAATTTTTTTTTAAAAATATTATATTTTAATTTTATATGAGAGTCAAGGTGATGTGCATGAGACTGCATCATTTATAATGTAGAAAGAAAATTTTCATCTTTTATTTAAATACGGCATGCTAGCCTTATTTGGGAACACCGGCACGTTTACTCGACAGCGGACAAGATGGCTGGCTGCAGGCTAATGAATCTAACGACACGATGGCCATGACCTTTTTTGCTTTTATACCGTGGTACATTTGGAAAAGAATGAAAAATGGCTTTGTCTTCACTAACACCAGGATCCTGGCACTCTCAATATTTAATCAATATTTTATAATTACTGTAAGTAAGACGACCTCTAAAATATACATTTACGTTACCTTGTCTCCTCCTCTTTTCTTAGGGTTAAGGTGCATTTAGATGCATCTTATGACCTAACTAATGACCAGGCCGGAGCTGAGTTTGCTTTTACAACAGCAGACACTTCACCGGCAAACGCGTCCCCTTTTGTTATCATGTTCTATTGATACTTTTCGTTACCGTTACCCAAACAGTGGGTGGTTGAAAAGAAGCTCAACGGTACGGGATCGTAAGGCCTGAAAGAGCATATTGTGGAAAAGATTATTTGTGGACCAAAGCATTGATGGTGGAAGTACGTAGGGCACCAAACGAAGGAAACGCTGTACCGGGAGGAAATGCCTCCGCATGAGATTGAAGGGATCCAGTTCCAACTGGAAGCATGTCCATTCTGTTGTGTCCGAGCCGTTGAATTTGTAATTGGAGGTGACGGTAACCGGCCCTATAATAAAAATAATTTATAATAATAAAATATTAATAATATTTATAAAAAAATATTATTATAAATATTTATAATAATAATTTAAAAAATATGATAAAAATATATAATATTATAATATTTTGATAAAAATATTACTAAAAATTATTATATAACGTCGGTATCTTATAACTATCATAAAAAAATTAAATTCTATTATAATAATTTTAAAAATTATCATAAAAATATATAATATTATGATGATTATTTATAGATATTACTAAAATTTATAATATTATAATAATATCATATAAAAATAATATTTTATAGTTAAAAAAAATTAATAAATAATATTTATAATTTTATTATTAAATATTAATTATTTATCTAAATTATTTTTATAATAAATTAGTATCATTACAAACTAATTTGAATTTTTTGTGATGATAATATTTAATCACTAAATATTATTTAAATTTTATAAAAAAATATATTTTATATAATTAATAAATTTTAAAATTAATATAATTTTAATTATATAAATTAAAATAATTTAATAATTAAATAAAAATAAATTTTAATATGAAATCTACTATCAATATTGAATGTACAATATCACAATCAAGCGAGCTCCAAGGATGGGCATGCAAGTGGGTGTGCTTGCAGAGCCTGTAATAAATTTTAATTAAATTATAATTAATTATAATCAGTAATTAATAGAAAATCAGTTGTCATAGGGTTTTATTGGTTTTGTCTAATTCTACCTAATAACTCCTCTAATAGGTTACCATCAAGCCCATATTTCTGACCAGCAGAGAAAGCAAAAAAAAAATATTATTGGATATATATATATACATACATATGTATATATGTATGTATTTATATGTTTATATATATATATTTATATATATACATACATAAATATATATAAATACACACACCCACACACACACACATATATATATGTAGATACATACATACATACATACACACACATATATATATATATATATATATATATATATATATATATATATATATATATATATATATATATATATATATATATATATATATACACACATAGTGTTGAGGATAAACCCCGCTCCTGCCGAAATTCAGTTCGATGCTCTGCCTAATGCAACCCGTAGCCACGGAAGAACTTCAGCGGACGAGTCTTAGTCGAACTCCTTCAGCCGGCCGAACTCCTTAGCGGCCCAGCTTCAATCGAACTTCTCAGCGGTCGAATTTCAGTCGGACTCCCACGAGAGCCGAACTTCCTCTGTACTCCTTTAGTCAGACTCCCACAAGAGCCGAACTTCCTCCGCACTCCTCCAGCCAGACATCCATGAGAGCCGAACTCCCTCCGCACTCCTTCAGTCGAACTTCCACGAGAGCCGAACTTCCTCTGCGCTCCTCCAATCGGACGCCTACAGAAGCCGAACTTTTGCCGAACTTCTTCTTCGATCAAATTCTTTCAGGAGCCGAACTCCTTCCGGATCGCTCCTACAGAAAGACTTCTCCAAGGGCTGAACTCCTCCCGGATGATCCCCTCCAGACGTATCCCTCTTAGGAGTCCGAGCTCCCCTAAAATAGATATACGCCGAGGTTCTTCACCTACGACTATTGAACCTCGATGGTATGGCTGCCACTACCAGTTTGATGCCACCTTTTCCTTCGTAACAAGTCCCATGCGGTCCACGATTGGATGACATGGCCACCACTACTGACGACACCACTCTCTCCGTAACCAGTCCCATGCGGCCGACGACCCGCTAGTATGACTATCACTATCCGTCTAACGATGCCTTCCTCTCTGTACCAAACTCCATGCGGCTCCAAGCGGCCCACGATCGTACGGTATGGCCATCACCATCAACCTACTACAAGCTCCACCTATAAAAAGGGACCCTTCAGATATGCTTTCTAGAAGCTCTCTTCTCTCCTCTAAAATTCTTAAGTTCACTTCTTATTACTGAGCACTCCATTATTGTTGGCCAGAAGAGCTGACTTAACCGTCGGAGGGTCCTATCGGAGCCACCACCACCAACTTCGGACGAAATTTTGTTTTGTAGGTCACCGACGACGACCTCGTCCTCCTCCACTCCAGCTCGATCCAGCGTCGATCAGATTCTGCACCAACAAAATTGATGCTAGAGGAAGGGCCCTCTACCCCTGAGGTTCCTCTATTATTAAAGGAGTGCTCAGCGACGACCTCTCTCTTCCTTCTCTAAAAATCTTCCTTCTTCCTCTCCAGAGTTCTTTCCCTAGAGAAAATGCCTCCTAGAAGAGCTTCGATCCGACGATCGACGACCTCCACAGCCCGATCCCGTCCAGATCCATCTGCTCCTGCTTCAGCCCTGACAACTCAGGTTTCGTCTGTAACCGTAGTAGATGCGGAGCAGTTCAACTTACTGATGCAGCAGATTCAGGGCCTCACCGAGATGGTGCAGGCCAAGCAGCAGCCTCCGACAGTGACTCCACTAGAAAGCCCACCATCGGGATGTCGGAAATCGACCTCAAGAAAGAGTACTCGGGCTAACGTACCCATCGCCCCTGAAAAGGAGAAACAGAGAGTAGAGAATTTGTGTTCGGATCATGATTCTCCTCTGGAGGAGATCTTCCTCATTTGTAGTCGGAAGCCCCCCAAGATCTGCAACCAAGATGACGCCCTCGATTATAGACTGTAGAAGATGGACCGATGGATTAAGAAGCTCGGCCACATTGCCCTGGCTCACCATAACGACGTCCGCACCGATCCTCCTTTCTCTTCCAGAATTATGTAAGAGCCTATCCCGCCGAACTTCAAGCTCTCTTAATTCGAAAGCTACAATGGAACCTCTGATCCAGTTGATTATCTAGAGGCCTTCCGAACTATGATGCTACTCCATGGTGCTCCAGACACCATATTATGTCGAGCCTTCCCATCTACTTTAAAGGGAGCAGCAAAAAATTGGTACTCGACGTTGAAGCTAGGCACGATCTTCTCTTTTGATCAGATGAGCCATCAGTTTATGGCTCACTTCATCAGCAGCCAACGTTTGCACCGAGGTTCGGATTTTCTGATGAATGTCAAGTAGAAATAGGGAGAATCCATCTAGGCTTATGTCATCCGGTTTAACGCTACGGCATTGAAAGTTCGAGACCTGGACCAGTCTGTTGCGATGGCCGCACTCAAAGGTGGCCTTTAGAAGAATGACTTACTGTTCTTCCTAGAGAAGAAGTATCCCAGGGACTTCATTGATCTGCTGGCTCGGGCTGAGGGATATGCCCGTGCGGAAGAAGCCTTCAAGTTGAAGGACGAAGAAGCCTTAGAAGAGCGGTGGACAGACGAGTATAATAGATCCACCGTCGATGGAGGATTGAGTGAAGTTCAGCCGTGCTCATGGACTCTCCCTGGGTGCAAGCGAGCCCGAACTCCTTGAGCTCATCATCAAGGAAGCCCCGATAGAAGGGCACAAAGAAGTCCTCCTTCTGGAAGGTTCCACGACTATGCCCCCTTAACGCTCCTCGAACTCAAATTCTGATGAAAGTTAAGAACCAGCTACCAAGATTAGAAGAATTATGATCTCTTCCAAACAAGCACGATCGAAGCAAGTACTGTCTCTACCATCACGACCACGATCACGATACTGAAGAATGCGTTCAGCTCTGAAATGAAATCGAGAAGCTCATCAAAAGAGGCCAGCTAGGTCGATTCCCCCGACATCGATCTAAAGCAGGAGAAGATCGGCCAAGGGCGCTGCCATAGTCAGGAACAACAAAAAGGTCAGTCACCTCCCATATCATCAATGCCATGTCTGAGAGGAGATTGGTACTTCGACGATCCATCATCTCCTAGCATCAAAGCCAAGAGGAACTCGCTCCAAATTGAGAAGGCTAGCATGAGATAGAGGAGGTCATCCAGCCCGGAGCTTATCGTCTGATGAAACTCAGAGGAACAACGCTCCCACAATTCTGAAACATAAAAAATCCGAGGATGCACTGCCAGTAACTTTCTTTCAATAAAATTCTTTCATTTCAATAATATTGCTTCTTGGTGCAAAAACTACGTGATGATAGGAAAGAAGCAGTTAATAGTGGCCGTGTTAGGAACAGGAGGAGAACCTCATCCTAATATAAGTCGGTCAAAGTCCTTCAACCTCAGCTAGAGATAAGATCTCTTCTGAGCGATCGTGTCAATCTCGGCTAGAGATAAGATCTCTCCCGAGCGCCCGAGTCAACCTTGGCTAGAGATAAGATCTCTCCCGAGCAACCGCATCAACCTCGGCTAGAGATAAGATCTCTTCTGAGCGACCGGATCAACCTCGGCTAGAGATAAGATCTCTTTCGAGCGATCGAGTCAACCTCGGCTAGAGATAAGATCTCTTTCGAGCACCCGTGTCAACCTTGGCTAGAGATAAGATCTCTCCAAGCGACCATGACAACCTCGGCTAGAGATAAGATCTCTTCCGAGCTTACCGTGTCGACTTGGCTAGAGATAAGATCTCTCCGAGCGCCCGTGATAATCTCGGCTAGAGATAAGATCTCTTCCGAGCGTCCGAGTCAACCTTGGCTAGAGATTAAGATCTTCCCGAGCAACTGAGCAACCTCGACTAGAGATATAATCTCTCCTGAGCGTCCGAGTCAACCTCAGCTAGAGAAGATCTCTCCGAATGCTCGAGTTTAACTCGGCCAGAGATAAGATCTCTTTCGAAGAGATCATGTCAACCTTGGCTGGAGATAAGATCTCTCCCGAGCGACCATGATAACTCGGGCTAGAGATAAGATCTCTCCCGAGCATCTGTGTCCAATCTTGCTAGAGATAAGATCTCTCCCAAGCGATCGAATCAACCTCGGCTAGAGATAAGATCTCTCTCGAGCGACCGTGACAATCTCAGTCAGAGATAAGATTCTTCCGAGCGACCGAGTCAACCTCAGCTAGAGATAAGATCTCTCTCAAGCATCCATGTCAACCTCGACTAGAGATAAGATTCTTCCGAGTGACCGTAACAACCTTGGTCAGAGATAAGATCTCTTTTGAGCGATTGAGTTTAACCTCAGTTAGAGATAAGATCTCTTCGAGCGCCCGAGTCAACCTGGCTAGAGATAAACTCTCTCGAGCGACCGTGACAATCTCAGCTAAAGATAAATCTCTCAAGCGACCATGTAACCTCGACTAGAAAATCTTGGCTAGAGATAAGATCTCTTCCGAGAGACCATGACAATCTAGGCTAGAGATAAGATCTCTCCCAAGCGTCGTCAACCTCGGCTAGAGAATAAGATCTCTCTCGAATGCCCGTGACAACTCGGCTAGAGATAAGATCTCTTCGAACGACCGAGTTCAACCTTGTTAGACATAAGATCTCTTTCGAGCGACGTATCAACCTCGGCTAGAGATAAGATCTCTCCCGAGCGACCGTGACAACCTTGGCTAGAGATAAGATCTCTTTCGAGCGCTCGAGTCAACCTCGGCTAGAGATAAGATTCGACCATGACAACTAGAGAAAGACCTTCAAGCGCCCGAGTCAACCTCGGCTAGAGATAAGATCTCTTTCGAGTGATCATGACAACCTCGGCTAGAGATCAGATCTTCCCCGAGCGCCCATATCAACCTCAGTTGCAGGAGATAAGATCTCCCTCGAGTGCCTATATCAACCTTGACTGTAGGAGATAAGATCTCCCCCGAGGAGCTCAACCTCCGACCTCGATCATAGGAGATGGGATCTCCTTCAACCTCGGCTAGAGACGAGATCCTCCCGAATCTCAACTTCAACTTTAACTTTGGCTGAAGATGAGATCTCCCCTGAGCTTCAACTTCAACATCAACTTTGGCTGGAGATGAGATCTCCTCCGAGCTTCAACCTGAACCAGCATAGAGCCCTGAAGAGGACCTCAGCAGTCGTCCTTTCTGCACTTCCTTCCTTCGAGTTTCGAACTTGAAAGTGGGAGGGACTTCTGTTAGGATAAACCCTGCTCCTATCGAAGTCTAGTTCGATGCTCAGTCTAATGCAACTGATAGCCATGGAAGTGCTTCAGCGGATGAGTCTTAGTCGAACTCCTTCAGTCGGCCAAACTCCTCAGCGATCGAGTTCCAGTTGAACTTCTCAGCGGTTGAACTTCAGTCAGACTCCCATGAGAGTCGACCCCTCCGTACTCCTTTTAGTCGAACCCAGAGAGCGAACTCCTCCGCACTCCTTCAGTCGGATGCCCATGAGAGTCGAACTCCCTCCATCCTTCAGTCGGATTTCCACGAGAGCCGAACTTCTTCCGTGCTCCTCCAACCGAACGCCTATAGAAGTCGGACTTTTGCCAAACTTCTCCTTCGATCGAACTCTTTCAGAAGTCGAACTCCTTTCGGATCGCTCCTGTAGACGGACTCCTCCAAGGGCCGAACTCCTTTCGGACATCCCCTTCGGCCAAACTCCTTCTGAATGATCTCCTCCAGACGTATCCTCCTTAGGAGTCTGAGCTCCCCTGAAATAGATATACGTCGAGGTTCTTCACCTATGGCTGTTGAACCTCGGCGGTATGGCTGTCACTATCAGTCTGACGCTATGTTTTCCTCCATAACAAGTTCCATACGGTCCATGACCGAACGACATGGCTACCACTACTGGCGACACCACTCTCTCCGCAATCAGTCTCATGCAGTCCACGACCCGTCAGTATGGCTATCACTATCCGTCTGACGATGCCTTCCTCTCCGTACCGAACTTCATGCGGCCCCGAGCGGTCTACGATCAGACGGTATGGCCATCACCATCAATCCGCTACAAGCTTCGTCTATAAAGGGATTCTTCAGATATATTTTCTAGAAGCTCTTCTCTCCTCTTTAAAGCTTAAAGCTCACTTTTCATTGCTGAGCACTCCATTTCTATTGACCAAAAGACTTGACCGTCGGAGATCTGCCGAACACCACCACCGATCGACGAAACTTTATTTTGATCACCAACGCGACCTCATCCTCCTCCACTCCAGTCAATCCGACTCGATCAGATTCTGCCAACACATACATAATATACAATATATACATACACATCACACACATTATATATACATATAATATACATATATATATACATATATATATATACACACATACATACATACATACATACATACATACATACATACATACATACATATATATATATATATATATATATAATATATATAAGAAAAAAAATTTTGATTTCGGACTAGGTTCGTTTAGATCTGATCGGATCAAGAGATATATTTTAAAATTTTTTTTTTCTTTGATCCAGATTAGATCTGAGATGTTTAAGATCTAATCTTTATTATTTTAATAATTAAAATAAATTTAGATAAATTAAATTTAATTTAATTTATCTTGACATAGGATAATCCTATTACCCGTTGATGATCCTGTAACCAGTGGAAGGTTTTGGATCTAGCCATGCAAGTGTTTGACCTCTACCGATATCTACTCGGGCTGGATCTGAAGATCCTCTTCTTCTCTATCACGTCTCCAAAAATTAGATCTAAATCTGATTTGGAGGATCTTCAAAATACCTTTCGAAGATCAGCAGTTGTCCTTTGCAGCAGCGCAACCTTCTAGCTTTCTGTCGCCTTTCTCTCATTTGGATTGCACCAACTAAGATCCCAAACCACTTTGGGTGTGGAGAGGAGAGGGAGAAGATGGACTTGGCATGGAGGAGGAGAAGAGAAGCAGCCTTGGAGTGTGGGAATTTTTAGATATGTTTTGAGTTGGGCGCAGGGTCTTATTTATAGACTATGCTGTGATCCAACTCCTCTTCTTCCCAATCAATCACAATCCTTTATGAAATAGATCTAAATTGATTGTGGGAATAGAGTCCTGATTCCATCCTTAGATGGCACCTAAGATCAGTCAAAGTTGTTCTTAGGAGAATCTAATCAGAATCCAAAAAGGAGATGGAGTCCCTATCCAACAGGGACTCCTAGCGCCTTCTGCTTGGGCACACGCTAAGGTGGCGTGCGCCCTACTCTTGCCAGGTTCTGGCAAGGACAACCATCAGCTCTTCAATAGGTGCGTGACACATGGTAAAAGTCAAAGGCGTCAACGTTTGACCAGTCAAAGGTAACTTTTGACCAAGTTAAAGACGAGAAATGGTAGATGACAAAAATGGTAGGTATATCTTACAAATAAGACAACCTTTTTGACTTGGACAGACTCTAGTCAGACCAAGTGAAGCCTCTGATCGAGCAAACTTCTTTGGCTCAGTCAGGATAACTATTTATAATAGTAAAAGAGGAACGTTAGATCAATCGAGTGCTAGCGATTTTCTTGAACCTAATTGAATCTAATTCAGATCAATTGATGAATTAGTTCAATGATTCAAATCAATTCTTTTGTGTGCCATAGGTTCAGTTCATTAGGTAATGGGATATGTCATGATCTCTATCATCGACTCATCAAAACTCCTTTCGATGGATCAGAACTCCTGAACGAACAGCTAGAAGATCGATCATCTAATTTCAATTGCTCCCAAAATCCATCAGTGACACTAGCAATAATGGTGGCAACCCATAGAGCTGAATGCAAATTTGGTTACTACTTTTATTTTTTTTATTAAAATTAAGTATCAGAACTGAAATATTCTGTCAATTTTAAAGATTTTTGAAATAAATCCTTGATTTTCACTCTGCCATGGATGGCTTTGGATTTCTCATAATTATCTATGTTAGATATATATCCCTAGAAGCCAGAATTGGCTGACACTTGTAATACACTTCTAGGGGCAAAATTATAATTTTGACTATAATTCAATGAAATGGGTTATTTTCTATCACATATGTGTATTTAGTGTCTGTGATACATCCTTTGAGTTAATGGTAATGATAATTCATATTTTCAAGAGTTGAAAATTTAAGACATGAATAATCATTATTAACTCATAAACAGCTCCCGACCATAGGATCATCACGAGGATGGTGATTGATCCGGAAGGTTGGTGTACGATCGCTTCTCTTTAGTAGATGAGTCTTGAGTCTACGGTGTGGAGACACCGGAGCGAGAGTACAGGTACTCGTTAGAGAACGAGGGCACTGAGCGTGACCACCTCGAGTAGTCATTAGGGAAGTCTACCTTCTCGTCAATGACTGACTCGATGCTGCAGTAGTGTGTCTGGTTCTTTGACCTGAGATGCATCGGCAGTTCACCTTGAGGGTGTTATAGTTTGACTACACCATTACTCGGTCTCCTAGCCATATGGAACCCTGAGGTGTATGTTGGCTATGACATGTTCATTGTAGGAACTGGATTGCATCAAGATGGAATCTATCTACCTCGGTGGTAGAGGAGTAGCCCTATGATGATCATGAGAATCAAGTCCAGAAATCCATGGCCATGGTAGAGTGAAATAATAGAAAGAGTTTCTATTTAGATTTTCACATTGGACTCGAATCGAATGATTACATCATATGACAGAGACTAGGGTTTGACGAGTTCACCTTAACCCTAATCTGATCGGGGCTCAAGATAGAAGAACTTAATCACACAGGTAGCTGCACCAAGAGGTTCGCATTCAGCTCTGATGGGTTGCCACCATATACTGCTAGGTGTCACTGGTGGATTTTGGGAGCAATTAGAATGATTTAGATGATCGATCATTCTAGCTGTTCGAATCAGAAGAGTTCTGATCCATCGAAAGGAGTTTCGATGATGTCGATGATAGAGATCATGACATATCCCATTACCATACAGAACTGAACCTAACTGGGTCACACAAACAAGGGTTTGAATCTGGTGATCATCAATTGAACTGATCTAGTTCAATTGATCTGAATGAGATTCAATTAGGTTCAAGGAAATCGTGCTAGCACTCGATTGAACCTAACGTTCTTCTTTTGCTATCATAAATAAGTTGTCCTGACTGAGCCAAAGGAGTTTGTGCTCAATCAGAGGCCTTCATATGGTCTGACTGGAGGTTGTCCAAGTCAGAAAAGGTTGTCTTATTTGTAAGACATTACCTGCCATTTTTGGTCACCTGCCATTTCTTGTTCTTTGACTTTGGTCAAAAGTCTACCTTTGACTGGTCAAACGTTGACCATTGACACTTTGACTTTTGACCACATGTCATGCACCTATTGGAGAGCTGGTGGGGGCCTGTCCCCCTGCCAGAACCTGGCAAGGAGAAGGGCGCACGCCACCCTAGGCGTGTGCCCAAGTTGGAGGCGCCTAGGAGTCCTTGTTGGACAAGGACTCCATCTCCTTTTTGGATTCCAATTAGAGTTCTTCTAAGAACCAACTTTGACTGGTCTTAGGCACCCTCTAAGGAGGAATCCAGGGGTCTCTATTCCCACCAATCAGATTTAGATCTGATTTCACAAAGGGTTGTGATTGGTTGGGAAGAAGAGGAGTTGGATCACAGCTAGTCTATAAATAAGACCCTGCGCCCAACTCAGATTAAATGAATATGATGAGATCATAGTTTTCCCACGCCCCAAGGCTGCCTCTCCCCTCCCTTCTCCATGCCAAACCACCTTCTCCCCTTGCTCTCCACGTCCAAAAGGAGTTTTGGACCTTGGTTGGTGCGATTCAGATCAAAGAAAGGCGATCAAAAGTAAGAAGGCTGCGCTGCTGCAAAGGACGACTGCTCATCTTCAAAAGAGTTTTGAAGATCCTCCAGATCAGATCCAGATCTAATTTTTGGAGGTGTGATAGAGAAGAAGAGGATCTCCAGATCCAACCCTGAGTGGATACCGGTAGAGGCCAGGCGCTTGCGTGGCTAAGATCCAGAACCTTCCGCTGCAAACAGGATCATCAACAGGGTAATAGGATTACCCAGATCAGGTAAATTAAATTTGATTTAATTTATCTTTTAATTTTATTTTATTTATTAAAATAATAAGAATCAGATCTAAAACATATCAAGATCTGATTGGGATCAAGAGAAAAATTTTTGAAATATATCTCTTGATCTGATCAGATCTGAACGAACCTGGACCGGGAAATCAGGATTTCCCTTCAACTGGTATCAGAGCCATGGTTCTAAAATTGTTTAGATCTGATTTTAAATTTATTTTAATTAAAAATAAATGATTTCAGATGTCACATGAGATGTGATCAGATCTGAAATCAGAAAAAATTAAAATTAAATAATTTGGATCTAAGATTAGAAGATATGCATGACTAGTTCTAGAATAGAATAGTTCTATAGAATAGTCTTGCATGTTTTTTTGATTTAATCTGATTAAATCATATTTTAGATCTTTTTATTTACTATTTTTTGATATTATAAGTGTTATAATAACATCTAAAAAATAGCAAATAAAAATTATTTAATTTTTGAAATATCATATGAGATATGATTGATGCATGTCTAGACTAGTTGTAGAATAGTTCTACATAATTGTCTAGATTAGAATTTATTTTGATTAGATCAATTTAAATCTAATTTTTTAGATTATTATGAGATAATTTAGATCTGAAAATATGCATGATTATGATACATGAGATGTATGCAAAATATGCCATGATTAGATCTACTTTATATATGAGATATATGATATAGATCTGATATTGTTTTGTAGTATTGAATGTTCCTGATTAAGGCGTTCCTCTTGGCCGTCCGGTCATAAGAACGAAGAAGGGTTTAAAGGCCCTCTCTCTTCCCATTCGATGGGGTGTTCTTATGATGTGTAGGGGTGCTGCGTGTTCGTCCTTAATCAGAAACCCAAAACTTACTTTCTGCAAAACCCTAGATCCTGAAACCCTAGGATTTATTGTGCATATTTTGTTTATGAACCCTACTTAATTAAGAATTAAGTTTATGGAAATATTAATTAGGTCTAAAATTGAGAATTTCAGATCTAAGACATATTCATAATACTGGGTTCGGGCTTGGGTAGCTCAATTAGGTCTAAGCGGTTGATCAAACCGAATCAAGAGTTGGTTAGATGGGATCAACAATGCTTAAATTGACCAGCCTAATAGGATTAAGTCTGGGTCAAGATCGAGTCACGATCAAGCAAGACCTAATTAGGCTCAGAGGTTAGAGTCTGGATTGTAGGCTAACCCAATTGGTTCTGGACTCAACAATTTGGTGTCTAAGGTAAGTTTGGCATAGACGACCGACTGGTTTTTAATTGGAAGCTACTCGACCTGAATGCATTCTTGTACGAGTTAATGGCATATTCCTTCCACCGGTCTCACTTACCTGGCCATATCTGTTGACACAGTTCTGATCTGAGGTGGTCAATAATCCGAGCTAACCCATGCCACTAGGTTAGTCATAATTGTTATGACTAAGCCAAGTCTAGTTTAATGAGACCTGAATCAATTCTCCCTAAGAAAAGATTAAGTCTGAGGTCTTCCACCATTGTAGATGTGCGGGCCCTTCCCGGGGTTGATTGTTCTCGGCTGGATACAGTGGCTCAGTTGCACCGGGAAGACGCAACCATGTCTATTAGGCATTGGATGCTATGGGCTGGAGGATGAGTTGGGCTCAATATTTTCGGATACGGTGAGAGACTCAATTAGGAACCCAGTCTATGCAAATGGTGGGTCTGACTTAACTAAGGAGTGGATCAATATTTCCGGATACGGTGAGATTCATGAATTAGAGACCAAGTTTGGGTGCACCATGATTAGAGAATCATTGAACAAGAGTTGTTCACTCATTGGCTAACCCATCACCAATAACTGTTAGGTGAGGTGATGAGTCAGTTGGTGAGACCGCACCACCCACTAGAAATCATTAATCGTGGAGATTTTTCGCATCTCTACAGAGGGAGTGTAGGGATCCGAGAAAATAGTGGGAGCTAATTTGTTTAAAAATAAAATCCCTAAACAAATTGGTCAAGTCAAAATTACAGTATCTAACTAGAATCTTTGACTCTCTACAGGAAAATGTCTGCGTCAAACCCATTGGCACGTATCCTGGACACACATAGACTGACTGGACCCAATTATAAAGATTGGCTCAGGAACTACAAAATTATTTTGGGTTCAGAGAAGTTAACCACATGTTTTGGACCAGGACCCTCCACACCTTACCAGCCTCGTCCATCCACTGAACAGAGAGCGTCTCTGGAAAAATGGATTGACGAAGATAATAAGGCCAGATATTACATGTTGGGCTCGATGTCTGATGAGCTCCAGCGCCAACATGAAGATATCGGGACTGCTCGCCAAATGTTGGCTCACCTACAGGAGATGTTTGGTGAACAGAGTCGCGCAGCCAAATATCAAGTCACAAAATGACTTTTTAAGGCTAAGATGCGTGATGGGCAGTCAGTCCAAGATCACTGTCTGACAATGATCAAGGACATGGAAGAGCTTGAGAAGCTCGGTGTGAAGTTGGACTTGGATCTGCAGAACGATATTATTCTGCAATCCTTGACTGATGCATATGGGCAATTCATCATGAATTACCACATGCATAAACTTCAGAATTCCTTGGCCGAGTTAATGAATATGCTGGTTACCGCTGAGCTTTCTATGAAAGGTTCTAAAGGCTCAGTTCTTGCTATGGAACGGACTTCTTCCAAAAGAAAGTCTTATGGAAAGAAAAAGAAGTCTGTGAAAAAGCAAAAGGTGGAAGGATCAAAGAAGAAGAAGGCAGAATCGAAGAAGAAGGCCGATGGCAAAGGAAAGTGTTTCCATTGCAACAGCGACGGCCATTGGAAGCGGAACTGCCCTACTTACCTGGCCACCCTAAAGAACAAGAAGGAAGGTCCTTCTGGAGGTATGCTCGTTATTGAGTCTAACCTTACGGTTTCTTCTGCATCCAGTTGGGTGCTTGACTCTGGTTCTAGTGCTCATCTGTGCACTTCTATGCAGGGTCTTGAGGATAGCAGGAGGCTGAGGGATGGAGACATGATCCTACGCGTCGGTAATGGAGCAAGAGTTGCTGCAGTAGCCGTGGGAACATACCCTCTGCGATTACCATCTGGTTTAGACTTAGTTTTAAAAGACTGTTATTATGTGCCTGCAGCTAGCAGGAATTTGATTTCTGTTTCATGCTTAGCACAAGAAGGTTATGTGATCACCTTCTTTAAGGACCATTGTAACATTCTTTATGAAAGAAATAAAATTGCAAATGGTTTCCTTATTAATGGTCTTTATCAGCTACATATTGATGTACCTATTTTAACTATCGAGCAAAACGTGAATGCCAAACGACCTAGGGATAGTCCAAACGACAGATATCTATGGCACCTGAGATTAGGTCATATAGCAGAAGATAGGATTCAACAAATTGGAGAAAAATGGGCTATTGAGTCCATTGACTTTTGAGTCATATCCAACTTGTGAATCTTGTCTTCAAGGCAAAATGACTAAACTCCCTTTTGTTGGACATGGGGAGAGGGCCACAGATCTCCTTGCCCTAGTACATACTGATGTGTGCGGCCCATTTCGATGTGCCGGCTAGAGGCAATTTTGTCTACTTCATTACCTTTACCGATGATCTGTCTAGGTATGGGTATGTGTATCTTATGAGACATAAGTCTGAAGCCTTTGAAAAGTTCAAAGAATTCAGACATGAAGTAGAAAAACAAACTGGAAAACCCATTAAGGTTCTTCGATCAGATCGAGGAGGTGAATACCTTAGCCGGGAATTCCTAGACTATCTTAAGGAAAATGGCATAGTCTCTCAATGGACTCCACCAGGAACACCTCAACTCAACGGGGTTTCAGAACGGAGAAATCGGACTCTATTGGATATGGTTCGATCCATGATGAGCTTCACAGACCTCCCAGATTTTCTTTGGGGACATTCATTATTAACTTCAATCTATTTACTGAATAGGGTTCCCTCTAAAACCGTTCCTACCACACCGTATGAGATATGGCACGGTAAGAAACCAAGTCTGAGTCATCTCAGAATTTGGGGTTGTCCGGCTTCATGTCAAAAGACAACAAGCGGACAAGTTAGAGTTTAGGTCCTTTAGAGCTCGATTCATAGGATATCCTAAAGAGTCATTAGGATACTATTTCTACATTCCAGAAGACCACAATGTGATTGTGAGTCGACATGCCATATTTCTTGAAAAATAGTTTATTCAAGATAGCGGCATTGGAAAGCAGATTAAGCTTGATGAGAAAGTCTCACAAGCAGAACGAGCTAAGGACCAAGTGGAACCAAATCAGGTTGAGCCAATAAGAACACTACCTCCTCCACCTCGTAGATCGGAAAGAGTTTTCCCATCCCCCTGAAAGATACTTAGGTATTATTTCAGAGGACGTAGAGGAAATGTTCCTCATAGGTAATGGTGCTCATGGTGATGATCCCAAAACCTACAACGAGGCGATATCAGATATCGACTCCGAGAAATGGCTTGAGGCAATGAAGTCAGAGATTCGACTCGATGCACTCAAACCAAGTCTGGACCTTGGTAGATCCACCAGAAGGTATAGTACCTATTGGGTGTAAATGGATCTTCAAGAGAAAGATTGGTGCAGATGGGAATGTGGAGACATTCAAGGCTAGACTGGTGGCAAAAGGTTATAGTCAACGTGAAGGCATTGACTATCAGGATACCTTTTCCCCGGTAGCTATGCTAAAATCCATCCGCACATTGCTTGCTGTTGCAGCCTATTTCGATTATGAAATATGGCAAATGGACGTGAAAACGGCATTCCTAAATGGATATCTTGAGGAAGATATCTATATGGAACAGCCGCTAGGTTTCACATCCAGTGATACTGATCACAAGGTTTGCAAGCTGCAAAGGTCCATATATGGACTTAAGCAAGCATCTCGGAGCTGGAACACTCGTTTCAATGATGTGATCAAAAAGTTTGGTTTCATCAAAAATGAAGAGGAACCATGTGTTTTCAAAAGGGTCAGTGGGAGCGCTGTTGTCTTCCTCGTATTGTACGTGGATGACATCCTCCTTATTGGGAATGATATTCCCATGTTGACATCAGTCAAGATGTGGTTGTCCAAGGAATTCTCCATGAAAGACCTAGGTGAAGCATCCTTTATTCTAGGAATTAAGGTCTATAGGGATAGACCGAATAGGATGCTAGGACTTTCACAGAAGATGTACATAGAGGAAGTACTAAAGAGGTTTAGTATGGAAAACTCTAAGAGGGGATTAATACCCTTCAGACATGGTATTCATCTTTCCAAGAAGATGTGCCCCAGCACACCTGAGGAAATAGAACGCATGAGCAAGATCCCTTATGCTTCTGCAATAGGGAGCCTCATGTATGCCATGCTATGTACACGACCTGATATAGCCCATGCTGTGAGTGTCACAAGCAGATATCAGTCAAATCCAGGTGAAGAACACTGGACTTCTGTGAAATGTATCCTTAAGTACTTGAGAAGAACTAAGGATATGATGTTGGTCTTTGGTAACGGAGAACTCCAAGTTCCAGGGATACACAGACTCGGACTTCATGTCCGATATAGATGATCGAAAGTCGACATCTGGCAGACTGTTTGTGCTGGAAGAGTTCCAAGCAAACGGTGATACCATCTCATCCGCGATTACCTTGAGAAAGGTTACGTTGAGGTCAAGAGAGTCAACTCCGCAGATAATGTGGCAGACCCACTTACAAAGCCGTTGGGCCAGCAGAAGATCGAAGCCCACCTTGAGAAGATGGGACTTAGACTTGTAGCCAATTGGCTTTAGGACAAGTGGGAGATTGTTAGATATATGTGCCCTAGAAGCCAGAATTGGCTGACACTTGTAATACACTTCTAGGGGCAAAATTATAATTTTGACTATAATTCAATGAAATGGGTTATTTTCTATCACACCTATGTGTATTTAGTGTCTGTGATACATCCTTTGAGTTAATGGTAATGATAATTCATATTTTCAAGAGTTGAAAATTTAAGACATGAATAATCATTATTAACTCATAAACAGCTCCCGACCATAGGATCATCACGAGGATGGTGATTGATCCGGAAGGTTGGTGTACGATCGCTTCTCTTTAGTAGATGAGTCTTGAGTCTACGGTGTGGAGACACCGGAGCGAGAGTACAGGTACTCGTTAGAGAACGAGGGCACTGAGCGTGACCACCTCGAGTAGTCATTAGGAAGTCTACCTTCTCGTCAATGACTGACTCGATGCTGCAGTAGTGTGTCTGGTTCTTTGACCTGAGATGCATCGGCAGTTCACCTTGAGGGTGTTATAGTTTGACTACACCATTACTCGGTCTCCTAGCCATATGGAACCCTGAGGTGTATGTTGGCTATGACATGTTCATTGTAGGAACTGGATTGCATCAAGATGGGAATCTATCTACCTCGGTGGTAGAGGAGTAGCCCTATGATGATCATGAGAATCAAGTCCAGAAATCCATGGCCATGGTAGAGTGAAATAATAGAAAGAGTTTCTATTTAGATTTTCACATTGGACTCGAATCGAATGATTACATCATATGACAGAGACTAGGGTTTGACGAGTTCACCTTAACCCTAATCTGATCGGGGCTCAAGATAGAAGAACTGAATCACACAGGTAGCTGCACCAAGAGGTTCGCATTCAGCTCTGATGGGTTGCCACCATATACTGCTAGGTGTCACTGGTGGATTTTGGGAGCAATTAGAATGATTTAGATGATCGATCATTCTAGCTGTTCGAATCAGAAGA
>QRFJ01003103.1:133764-160697 GCA_006176705.1 Cocos nucifera | reverse complement strand
CGACATTGAATTAAGTTCCTCTTGCATTTGATTTATAAAATCTATAATCTTTTCGACTTCATCTATGGTTTTTTGTTCAAAATGAGTGACAAAAGCAAAATATTATATGCATCTCTCAAGTGAAGAGCGAGTTCTTACCCCATGTGTTAGATCACCAATAATTATTTTTCTTGGGGTGATTGTGAACATACTCCATTCTTTTTGAAAGATCATTTGTACCTTGAGGTTGTTCTTGTTGTCCTTCACCTCATTTCTTACTTGTCTTCATGATCTTTTTTTTATTTTGACGTTATTGAATTCTCTTAGGATGATCTCTTCATCCCTTCTATAAGGGAATCTGCATCATCAATACCCTTCACTCTTCCTTTGATTGAAGATCATTAGTCTCATCAAAAACAACATTATTGACTCCTCTACTATTAAGATTCTTTGTTAAATCAATGCAAGAGGAACTTAATCAATTCGAAAGAAATAATGTATGGATGTTAGTATTAAGACCTAAAAATCATCCAATAATTAACACAAAATGGGTATATAAAAAAAATTGGATGAAAATAAAAATATAATTAGAAATAAAGGAAGATTAGTTGCAAAGGATTATAATCAAGAAGAGAAAATTGATTTTGATGAGACCTTTGCACTTATTGCTAGACTAGAAGTAATTAGATTTTTACTCGCTTATGCATGCTTTATGAATTTCAAGTTATTTTAAATGAATGTTAAAAGTGCTTTTCTAAATGGATATATTGTCGAAGAAGTTTATGTAGAACAACTTTTTGATTTTGAAAATCATGCTTTTTCTAATTATATTTTCAAATTAAACAAAGCATTATATGGTTTAAAACAAGCACGTAGAGCTTGGTATGAAAGATTAAGTAAATTCTTATTTAATAATAGATTTTCAAGAGAAAATGTAGATACAACCCTTTTCATTAAAAGAGATCATGATGACATCTTAGTAATACAAATATATATTGATGATATTATATTTGGATCAACTAATGAAATTTTATGTCAAGATTTTGCTAAGCTCATGCAGGGAGAGTTCGAGATGAGCATGATGGGTGAACTAACATTCTTTCGTGGGCTTCAAATTAAATAAACAAAGGAAGGGATCTCCATCACCTAAAGCAAGTATGCAAGAGAGCTACTTAAAAGATTTGAGATGGAGAGCTCTAAAGCCATTGGTACACCCATGAGTCAATCATGTAAGCTTGACAAGGATAAAGGAGGTAAAGATGTTAATACAAAGGTTTATAGAGGTATGATAGGTTCGTTATTGTATTTAACTACTAGTAGACTAGATATTATGTTTAGTATTTATTTATGTGCATGATTTCAATCTAATCCAAAAGAATCACATGTAAATGCTGTAAAAAGAATATTTAAATATCTAAAAGGAACTCAATCCATAGATTTTTATGGTACTCTAAGAATTCACCAATTGATTTAATTAGATATTTAGATGCAGACTTTATTGGATGTAGATTAGACAGAAAATATTCTAGTGGAACTTGGCAATTTCTAGGAGTTAACTTAATCTTTTGGTTTAGCAAGAAGCAAAATTTGGTAGCATTGTCTACGGTTGAGGCTGAATATGTTGCAGTTGAAAATTGCATTGCACAAATCTTGTGAATTAAGCAATAACTTGAGAACTTTGGTATTAAACTAAATAAAACTTTCATAAGGTGTGATAATACTAGTGCCATAAATCTAACTAAGAATCTAATCCAACACTCTAGGTCAAAATACATTGAAATAAGACATCATTTCATAAGAGAGCATGTTCAAAACAATGACAAAATTCTTGATTATGTTTGTACTGAAAAGTAATTAGCTGATATTTTTACTGAGATCTTGAGTGATGATAAATTTTATGAAATTAGGAGAGAATTAGGAATTCTAGATTCTTTTGCTTAAATATCCTTCTTTTGATCCCAACTTATGCTCTACTAATATTTTTGGATCAATCCTTGAGACTTAATTTCATTTCTTTAAGTTAAAAATTATCCATCTTTCTTGTCTTTTCTTGACTATAAGAAGAAAAAATATTTTTGAACTTAATAAGAAAAATCATGGATAAACAATTATACTTTACTTATCTCATGAATTTATTTGAGCATTCTAATGATTTTGATCATTTGATTTATTTTAAGCAACTATTTATATTTCATACATTTTGATCATATTATTATTCTTTTTAAAACTTAATTAGTATTAAGAAATTATTTTTGATCTTAAAAGAGGATTATTGATGAATATTCATGCATTATTCAGATTGATTAATTTTGAAAAATAAATTTAAGGAAAATACTCTTTTTAAGTCTTTTGATATTGATGTCAAGCAAAATATTTCAAAGAAGCTATTAAAATCAAATATTCAAAGAGAACTTTAGTTTTTAATCAATTGATATCAGATAGCTTAACATTTATCTTATATTTTATTGATCTTAAAATATATATATAATAACAAAAAAAAGAGATGATCCTGAAAAATGGAATATATCTTATAATTTGCTTTGAATGATCTATTTAAAATCTTTAATCTTTGAAATATTCCATCTCTCATGAATTTTTATAGTTCAAAATAATTTTATTTAATACATTTATTTTATTCAAAAAGGAGAAGATGTATTTTTAATCCATATTTTTCATAAATAGAATTTAAAAAAAAAAGATATTCATTCTAAATTTATTGTATTCTTTCAAAATGGAAAGGAAAAGGTAAAAGACAAATTTATCCAATAATAATTATGAAAAAGAGAGGGAGAAAATATTATGTGATGAATTTTTTGGTATTTACTCTTAAAAAATAAGGAGAAAGATGTTTGTTTGTTAAATATTATCTAGTTAGTCTTGACTGAATATTCTAATTAATTTGAGTTAAGGACAATGAACTTTGATTATTTTATGATCCTTTAAACTTAAGTTTTCATGTGATTATTCAGTTTAAATTCAATTAATTAGATTGCCAAATCATTTTTGATAACTAATTGGAGTTAAAACTAATTTGAAATATATTCTCACTCTAAATAAATTAATTTTGATACATACTTCTAATTTCAAAACTCATTTAAAAATATGAATATAATATAGAATTTTTAATGTGCTTTTAGAAATCTTTGTAAAATTATTTTGGCTCTAATACTAATTTTGTTTTGCTTGATACATTTCTGATATATATCTTTTTCGAGCTTAATTGACTAAAATTTATTTAAAAAAAAAAGAATGAATAATAAATTAAATGTTGTGCTTGATTTTACTATTCAAATCTTTGAAAAGTTTTAATCCTCTTAAAGCTTAAAAGTACATCCTTGAAAAACTATTTAAAGAATCATATTCATTCAAAAAGGGGGAGAGCCTTTGATATTTGAGTTTAAGCTAATTTTTTTGTAAAGAAAAAATTTCAAATGATAAGCTTTTAAAGGAGAGTTGATTAATTTGATTGGATTCAATTTTTTAAATTTTTAATTTAATTTTTTAAATTTAATATATTTATCATTTGACACATTCCATCACATCTCTAATTTCTCGTCTGATTTAGATGCTTCCAGTTATGATCTCTACTAGATCTAGTTTAGTCATCTTTATATTAGGTTATGATCTAGTATTTCTTAGTTGTTTCTATGAGTTGTTGATCAAGTTATAGTTGGTTATATTTTTTTTTTGAATCTAACTTATGGCATTGATACTATTGATTGCTTGGGTCATGGATAGTTGTATCCATGAATTTTGTATGGCCTAACTCTCATTAATACTTTTGATACCTTTAGCACTTATATGTTTTGATGACTTGATGTTATGATATATTGTGTATGGAATGATATCATTTGGATGTAAATATATGATGTCATTTGAATGATATGAAATGTAACTTCTGTGAATTAGCTAAAATTCTATTATGATATGCTGTAAATACTATGTTGTATATAAGCTAATTGAAAGTTTTGTTATAACTCTTATTCTAATAGGAAAACATATGGAATAATTTAAGGAGAGGCTTTTCTTTTTGAATTTTAAAATTTTTTAAGATCTTACTTGATGATGTCAAAAAGAGAAGGTAGAGTAAATAAAATTGGGGTATAAGCAAAATTATAGTAAAATTGACAAAAAAAATAAGTCAAACTTTTTTGCAAATAATTTGAATATTTAATCATAAGTAATCTTCAAACTGCTCTTTATGCAATATTTATCAAATAACTGAATATGATATTCAAGTAAGTGATATAGGCTTCTACATACTTTATTTTTGCTCATGCTCAAATATTTTGTTATCATAAAAAAGGAGAGATTGTTGCTCCAAGAATTGATTTTGATGATTACAAAGCATTTGAGAGGATTACTAACGAATTTGGCTTGAAAAAAGACTTTTTATACGTTAGAAGCAAAATCAGAATTTTATCAAGTTTTGATATAAGAGCCTCAAGAGCAACTATAGAAGATTTTTGATCCTTTGGAGGCAGTCCCATGATTTTTGGATGCATATTTTGGGAGAAAATCAAGTTTGAAGCAAAAGGATCAACCCCTAGGTCTACCCTGCTGATATGGGCTGCTTGACATGCTGTCTCTATGCCAAGGGTCGACCTCTACTATTTCGAAGGTCAAAAATATAGAACAATTAATTTTTTGGATTCTATCTCAGGGGTCGACCTCGCCCTTATGCCAGAGATCAACCCCTATGATAGAAATCTTCTACAATGGCTAGTTTTATCTCATTTTGAAAGCTTTTAATATTTTCTTTAAGATCTCCAATGACTACAAATCTTGCCTAGGATTCTCTCCTCCATCCATTGAAGATTTAAAAGGCTATAAAAAGAGAAAAAACATTAGAGATTTCATCACATTCAATTCAGCCCTAAGCAAAAAGTCCTCTTCAAGAAAAGAAGCTTTCATTTTTAAGTTCACTAATCTCTCAAGAGCTCATTCAAGTCTCTAACAACCTTGAAGAAAATCAGAAAAGCTTCCTCCATTATTGTGAAAAGCATTCTTAAGATTTTATTTGCTCATTAAGGGAGGTAAACTTGTATTTGATTGTCATTAACTCTTATACCCTGCTTTATTATTTTGATTTAAGTTTTGGAAGGATTCCAAAACTTGGGAGGGTTGATCCGAGCCTTAAATCGGAGTGTGTAGGACTGGCTTGCGCCCAAGAAATAAGTGTGCTAGCTTGGGATAGCTAGGATTAAAGGTACCGATGTTGTATTTTGGTTGAATACATTTAGTGATTTTGAATTTTCAAGTAGGAGCTTGAGGAGTAGATGTAGGTGCAAGGAAAGCACCGAACTACTATAAATCTTGCTTGTTTGTGGTGTGCTTGCTATCTTTCTTTTCTTAGTTTGTTAAATTCTTCCTCTCAAGTCTTTTATATTTTCATCTAACCTAAATTGCTTTACATACATGACTTGCATATCATCATTCAATCTTGATATCTTCAAATTAGCTTTAAAATTTTAAAAACCCAATTCACCCCCTCTCTTGGATTGTATAGTTGAGCAACAGGTTAGCTAGTTTTGACCTAAATCAATTTGGTTGAGTTCTAACCAAATTAGATCAAATTACATTTGGATCCACTACTGGCTAGATGTGGAATCCAATGGATCACATACAAAGGGAATTGATCAAGGGTCTAATTGGATTAGATCATGTTTGTAGGTTGAATATGCTAGTATATATTACAAACCTTAGCACCTAGATTCAAATCGGATTCGAATTCGGTTTCAATTTGGGCTAATTAAATCCAATTTGAGTCAAATCAAATTTAGCTAATTAATTAGGTTGACCCTTGGCTTGCTAATCAAGGGATTGGGTGTGATAAATAAGCAACCCACGTGCTAGAGACTCTCTTTCTTTAGCGCATGGGATTTGGCCCATGCGCTAGGGACATGTGGCGCATGGATGTGTTTTGACGCCAAAGTATTCCTTAGTTATTTATGTAAATTTTGTTACATAATTTTAGATGAAGAGAGGGTGCAGAAGAGTCCTTCTACTAGTTATTCTCTTCGTTGGTTATTTGAAAATTGGATAAAGACCAACTCTTTGCCGCCCCCTTGATTGTAGGTGCCTCTTGTACCAAGTCAAATGCCTTGAAGATTTGACTTTTCCACACCCAAGTTCCCACGCCATCTTCTGATTTGGTGTCATTCTTTTAGTCCATTGGATCAGCATTTAATGTTGATCAATGATGGAAATTGATGGCACCAATATGAAAGTGTTGCAACTCTTCAAAAGAAAGTTACGTAGAATTTTATGAAGAGTTCTTCTGCTTTAAGGCACCTCTTCGTATTAATTTTATGGATTCCATGTGGCATTTTCTTCTGGAAGGGTGTGAGAAGAATGAATGGGTGTGAGGAAAACCTAGGGAAAGGGCATGAGAATTTGGTGGAACCACCCCTACGTACATTATAAATAGGGGTGCACTCTGGGAGTCCAAGGCAATTCAGAACTCTTCTTTCTTTCTTACCACTTTTCCTAGTTGTCTAATTTCTTTCTTCCTTACCTTGTTAAGACAAGTCTTAATTAAGGATAAAAGGTCTACTTTAGGACAAGGACTTAGGAAGATTGTAAAGAAAGACAAGGAGAAAAGAAAGATAAGAAAGGATAGGCAAGAAGGGTAATAGCAAAGGCTAGGGAAGGTTTTGCCCAAATAATTAAAGTTCTTATCATAAGAATTTTAATTAAAATAATCAGAGGTTCTGGTGTCTTGATCAAGTTCTCATGTGGATCAACGTTAGAGGGTGAACACGTGGGCACCTAGTGAAACCCCTAATGGACTACTGCTGGCAATCAAAGTCAAGTTAGGTTTTAGTGATCCGAGGTATGTTATAATACCTTCATTTATGTTATAAATATATATTATATGATTTAAATTCAAATAAGGTGATCCTAGGTTTTGGATTTAGTTTTATGATTTCATAATTTTATTTTGAAATCTGTGCTTCCGTTCTGTACACCAAACCCTACAGTTAGAAATAGGAGGAGGACCTCATTCTGACATGGATGAAAACCTCCAATTACTTAAGACAGGAGGAGGAAAAAGGCCCACTCAATGGCCCTTTCATGCTCCTACTATCCTATTAAGAATAGATGGATAACCTCATCCTAACATGAGTAAAGTCCAACCATGTCAGGAATAGGAGGATCTCATCCTGACATGGATGAAGACCTCCGATAACTTAAGACAGGAGGAGGGGGAAGGCCCACTCAACGACCCTTTCATGCCCCTACTGTCTTGCTAGAAATAGGAGAAAAATCTCATCATAACAAGAGCAAAGTCCAATCATGTCAAGAACAGAAGGAGGATCTCATCCTGACATAGATGAAGACCTCTAGTTATTTAAGATACGAGGAGGGAAGAGGCCTTTCAACGATCCTTTTGTACCCCTATGGTCCTATTGGAAGCAGGATGAGTTATAAGGTTAAAAACTAACCATATTGGAAATAGAAGGAGAATCTCATCTTGACATGGATGAAGACCTCCGGCTATCTAGGATGGGAGGAAGACATTCATTAGTAGTCATTCTACCGAAGGATGAAGTGAAGAAAATAGAAAAATCAATAAACATCAAACCCACGCAACAAAACAACTGAGAAAAACATCATTTCATTAAGGTTGGAGTTCATTACAAAACAAAGGTTCATAAGATCAGTTACAAAAAAAAATGGAAAGGATAAATGGAGATGAGTCCTATTCAGGATCGGACTTTGGACTACTAGCTCCAGCCATTGCAAGAGAGAGTTTCAATCCTTCAACCTCCTCCTCGAGCCTCTATCAAGCCGCCAGTCTCTCCCTCAGCATCCTCTCCCATTTGTGTGACTCCTCCATCTCCCTCAACCTCTTCCTTAGAACTATAGATTTGGCTTCGGCATCCTTCATGATGTCCTTCTGGTATGCCATTTGAATCTTCAATTCACGTAGCTCAATTTTATCTTTTTTATGTGTGGTGGACAGGCTCTCTAAAGTGCCTCTCACAGAGAGTATCTCCTGCAAATCTCTACTCGAGCCAACTTGAGCTCTATCGGATAAATATTGCCGAAGTCGGGCAACCTCACCATCGGCCATTTGGAGTTTATGTTGAAGGTCGGCAACTTGACCATACCAACCTCACCTTTAATTATTATATGACTCTTCGGCTGCTTGCAACTGGCCCTATAACTCAGAGAACCTTTTTGACCAATCCTAACCGTACTCAGTCCGATTGGTGGACCATGCTGAACTTCCTTCGAGTATTTGAATCCTTTCATGCACAGCCCTCAGCTCAATCTCCAGAGAGCTCGCCTTGGTGGTCAAAGTCCAAGCCTTCTCACTACCGAGCTTCTTCACTTGTTCTAGTTCCTCAATCAAATGGCACTTGTTATTGATATAGTCCATGAAATTCTTCTTGTGCACTTGGCATAAGCAAGTAACCTTTGAACAATCCTTCCTTGACCTCTAAAGCTTGCCTTCTATTTTCTTCAACTTTTTCTTCAAGTGGTGAATCTTTTTTTTCAAATTTCTAACCATTGATTTTAGAGAAATACCCTGAGGTGGGGGATCAATCTCGATAGGAGATGGTGGGTCACGACTTTGATTGCTAAGAGAATTCTAAATAATAAACAATGCAAGCTTAAAGAAAGAAGATTTACTTTCATTGCTCAAAATGCTGTATGTACATCAAAAAGAAAGAAGAAAAATATAACTATTCGAGGTGCTCAACCTCAGGAGGTGTGACAGCGGATGAGGTTAGAGTGTTCTCGGCAACCCTAGGCTTTGATGGAAGTTTGGCTGCTTTGGCAGTAGGTTCGGAGGGCTCGAGGGCAACTTTGATAGGAGAAGGGTCAGCCACGGTGGTGGATGGTCCCACCTCTTCATCAGGAACTTCCTCATCCAAGAAGTTGAGATCAAGCTCGGAGAATTTGCGAGCCACTCAATCTTCATAGGTTCAAACCCCTTGATAAAGGCTTGCTGGTCGAACTCAACATTTAGGCTCCTCGTTTTAGAGGAAACCTTGAATTCTTCCATTGCCTGAACCTTGGCTTCTGAAATTTGCCTTGAGATTTGCTCCCGCAGCTCAACGACCTTGACCTCGACCTTCTTCCTCCTCTCCTCCTCCAAGGCCAGAGCGGCCTCTAGTCCTATAGAGGTGAGCACCTTCTTCCTGAGTGCCTCCTAGAGACCTCCGACTTTGGTCGTCTTCTCCTTTGCGAGGTGACTAACCTTGGCTACCTTCTCTTTCTGAAGATGGGCGACTTTGGCCTAAAGGTCCTCCTGAACCTTTAGGACTTCTGCCCTCAGACGATGCACCATTCTAATATGGACAAGTATTTGGTAACCCGACTATAATAAATGAATGATGTTATGCATGCAAAAAAAGTAAAAAATGAGAGAGAGAAAAAAGAGAAATCAACAAGGCGATTACCTTGAGAAAGGTCCCAAGGGAATCCCAAATGAGCTACGCATGATCAAGGTCGGCCATTTGGTCTACCACCTCAGACATCGCAAACTTATCTATCAAGTCTTGGACGATCTTTGGATTGTTGAAGGGATCTTCTCCCAGATCATTGCTATCATCGTTGGACTCATCAGGACGAGCCGTGCGAAACACCTTCACAACGACCTTCTTCTTTTTCTTATCCCCTCCTTTTTCTTTTTCGGTAGGAGGCTGCGAAGCTTGATCTTCGACTGGAGGGCTTGAGGATGTTGGAGGCACAGAGCCCCCTTCAACAACACCGACCTTGGTGGCAAGGATAACTTCGATACCTTCGAAAACTTAAGAGGTGGCGGCGACAGCGGAGAGGGTGGTAGAGCTCAGAGCATCGACCTTTGCCCTCTTCGAGCTTTCACTCAGTGCCTTTCCTTTTCTCTTCTGGGCATGAAGCCCCTTGGTAAGCATTTCAACTGCCTGGATATCCATCTCTATAATAAAAAAGAAATCTGAGTCAACAACATATGAATATGAAATCTTATAAAAGTTTGCGAAGCAGAAAAGTCTACTAGCATGGTCGAGAGAACTCAAACCCATGTTGAACAGAGCTTGTTCTTTCAGAAGTTAAGGAAGAAGAGGAGCCTGATAAGTCTTAAGTTTATTGGTGGAGTCAAGGTCACCCCTATCTGAACTGGGAGCTTGGTGGATTGACTCTCTAAGCAGACCCCAAGAAGAAAGCCCTAGCAGTAGAGTTGGACAATACACAAAGAAAAACCGCTCCTTCCAGTTGCGGATAGAAGAAGGAGCACCTTTCAATAACCCCTTCTTGCTGAATTGGGGTGAGAAATACCACCAATCCTTCGTAGAAGGATGGCGTTTGAAGGTATAGTAGTTCCTAAAAAGAGAAATGGTCGGACAAACTTCGGCCAAGTGGCAAAGGGAGAGAAATCCGACAACCAACTTAAAGAAGTTCGGCACTATAAAAACTAAGAAAATATTCAAAAAACAAAAAATCATAACTATGAAGGGTGGAAGAGTAAGTCTTAGTTCGGCATGAAGAGCTTTCAAATACAGACAAAATCGATTGAGTGGGGGAGAACAGGCCCGGTCGCTGGGTCCAGGGAGTTCTAGTTCGTATTCCAAAGGGATCCCATATTGAATCCTAATCAATGAAAGGTCATTTAAGGTTAAGGTACAGTGGATCATGCCCGGTACAAAGGTTGGATGGGGCATACTTTTAAGGTCGGTCTCATCTATGGGATCGGGGTTTTGGAAGGTTGAATCGGATGAACTCCAAGAACTAGTGGACTGAGAAGTTCCTGAAGATATTTGGATCAAATGAACACTAAAAAATCCCCAAAAATCAAGAAAATAAGTTGCAAAACCTTACCAAAGAATCTGAAGGGACAAGATGCAAAAGATACCAAAATAATCAAAGAAAAAGTTATGAAACTAACCTAGGTTGATTAAGAAGGGCAACGTGATGACTGGCGCAACGAAAATCGAGCAGGAAAGCACCTGCGAGCGGGAAGAAGGATACTAGAGAAAGAAAAAGAAGAGCCCAAAGAGAAGTGAGGCCCCTAGGAGAAGAAGATGAGCCTAAATATCCTACAAAGCCCAAAATGTTTATGATGGCAGGTCATCTCTGATCGATCCACAATTGATGTATGTCCCACTCATCATGGTAGTTGATCAACGATTGATAGAATCTTAATTGCATCATACTTGGGGCAGAGTTTTGGTAGAAGTTTTGAGAAATTATCTTTTCAAGTCATCTTGTATTTAAGAAGCTTCGATGCCAGCATAAAAAATGCCAAGACTTTCCATCCAACGAGTGCAGAACCTGGAAAGGAACTTCGGTAGTCACCTTTTTGGCACTCCCTTCTTTCTAATTTCAAACTTGGGAGTAGGAGGACTATTGTTGGGATTAAATCCGCTTCTACCAAAGTTCTGCTTAGTGTCTTGTCTCAGGATGATCTCGAGATGGCCACCATTCAAGCCAAACTCCTTCAAGCTGGACTCCTCTTGAACTTTCTCCAGACTCCTTCAAGCCAGACTTCAGGCCGAACTCCTTCTAGACTCCTTCAGGCCGAACTCATTCAAGCTAGATTCCTCCAATGGAACTTCCTCCAAACTCCTTCAAGTCAAACTCCTCCTGAACTCCTTCTGGATTCCTTCAAGAAACTCCTCCTGAACTCCTTCTGGATTCCTTCAAGCCAGATTCCTCTAGTAGAACTCCTTCAAGCTGGACTCCTCCTGAACTTTTTTTAGACTCCTTCAAGGCAAATTCCTCTAGCGAAACTCCCTCCAAACTCCTTCAAGCTAGACTCCTCCTGAACTGCTTCTAGACTCTTTCAATCCAAACTCCTTTAAGTCGGATTCCTCTAGCGAAACTCCTTTCGAACTCCTTCAAGCTAGACTCCTCCTGAACTTCATCTGAACTCCTTCAGGTCGAACTCCTTCAAGCTGGATTCCTCCAATGAAACTTCCTTTGGACTCCTTCAAGCCGGACTCCTTCAAGCCAGACTCCTTCTAGTTACCCAAAGGATTCCTTCTAGTTGATCTTCCCTCTGTCGCAAGAAGGATCTCGACATCTTGATACGATAGTAATCAGTCAACACATAGACATCTCGGAAGCAACCGAACTCTAACTATTAAATCTTAACAAACTAGCACGTCATGACAATAGATACTACCCTCTATAATAAACTCTACGTGGCCCCAAACGATACACTACTAGGCAGCTATGGTTGTCACCATCAATTTATTATAGGCTCCACCTATATAAGAAATCCTCCAGATATGTTTTCTCTATAAGCTCTAAACTCTGCTCAAAATCTCTCTGAGTACTCAATTTCTATTGGCCAGAAGTGCTAACTTGATCGTCGGAGGGTTCTGTCGGAGCCACCACCCTCGACTCCATATAGGACTTTATTTTGTAGGTTGCTAGCAACGATCTCATCTTCTCTAGCTCCAGCTTCGTTCCGACATCAACCAAATTTTGTAACAATAAATATTATAAAAAATATGAATGAATATTATTAACTACCCATAGAAGTAATAATACAAAAAAATATGGGTAACATATTTTGAAACTACTTTTTCATACATAAAAGAACATAAATAAATTATTTTTCTATCTAAATATTGTTTGAAAAATATTTATCTAAAAAAATATAGATTTTCAGATAAATCTTTTATCCATAAAAGAATAAATCCTAAGAGTTAATACTAGTTTAGAGTGAAAAAATAGGAAATTGCTAATATGGTAGGAACAACTAAAGTGGTAGATAATTATACTACTATAGAATGGGGCTATAGTAGTACTTACTATTGCAATGATTCAAAAATTACTGCCATAGCATATAAGCCAGTGGTTATACCAAACTGCTACCATATACTTAACCTATAGCAGCGATCGATCTATGGTAGTGGTTACAGAAAACTGTTGCTATAGGTTAGGTATATAACAATAATTTGGTATAACTGCTGCTATAGGATAAATATATAGCAATGATTATACTTAACTGCTATCAAAGATTTGATTTGTTATAGTCGTTAATCAACCATTATCATATGCAAAATTAGTAGCAATGGTTATCCATAACTACTACCATAGATTTAGATCTATGACAGCGATTTTATCTAACCACTACTATAGATCAACTTATGACAGCGGTTAGGTTGAACCACTGCTATATATACATAATATAGATTTTTTAATATTTTTTTTGAATATAGTATTATTTTAAAATTTAAAGTTCATCTTCACCATTCATTATCTAAATAATTATCATTAGAGTGTCATCATAAAAGATCACCTCGATCCGATAGCCCTAGCTATGTCGATGAATAAAAATTTGATTTAGTCGGCCATGAATTACTGCATGTTGATCTGATAGATAAAAATTATTGATGGATCTGAAAACTTACAACAATGATCTTGGTAACATTTATAACACACTTTTAAAGTTTCACTTCAATTGGATATCGTTATCATGGTCAATTTAGGATGAAATTATTTTGCCGTTAAATGAGAAATAAGTGATCAAAAAGCCAAACAACATCCGATTGTAAGATGATTTTTTAGATAAATGATCTTTGCTATAACTTTAATTATTTTATATGATGATGATCGTAAAATTCAAACCATTTCTATATAAACTATTCAGGTTAAATAGATCTTGCAAAAGCATAAGCATAATTACTTAAGGAGTTTAAGAACGAGTATCAAGTGACGTATAGTTTTGGATCGTTCTTAGATATGCAGTTTGGATTTTATGATCACTACTATAAAAATGATTAAAGTAATAGATAATATTATTTATCTAAAAAATCATCTCATTATTGAATGCCATTTGATCTTTTGATCATTTATTTTTATTTAATGATCAAAATCATCCCATACTAAATTAATCATGATAACGATATCCGATTGAAGTAAAACTTTTACAGTGTGCTACAAACATCACCGAGATCATCATTATAAGTTTTTAGATCCATCGACAATCTCTATCTATTAGATCATCATGCCATCATTTATGGTCATTGAAATCAAATTTTATTGATCGATGAAGCTAGAGTTTAAATTTTATTGAGGTGGTCTTTTATGACGATACTCTAATGATAATTATTTAGATAATGAATAGTAAAGATAGAGTTTAAATTTTAAAATTATATCATATTCAAAAAAATAAAAAAATATATATTAAACTATGGCAGTGGTTTTAAAACTACTGCAATAGGGCAACGATTTTAGTAAACTGCTTCCATAGGTCTATGGCAGCAATTCAAAAACTACTATCATAGATTAGGCCATTTTTCTCCCGACCCGCCTTTTTTATGGTTTCCCTCTCCCGAGCTCTCTCTCTCTCCCTCCTTTTTGCCACCAGTGAGCTCCTCCTCCCTCTCTCCCTCCTCTCCGCCACTGCCAACCCATCGCCGCTGGTGCCTCCTCCTTCCCCGATTGGCCCCACCTCCTTCTTCTCCGACTGGCCCCACTGTAGCCCCGCCTCCTCCTTTTTCTCCGATCGATCTTGCTTCCTTCTTCTTTTCTAGCCGACCCTTTCACCTCCCCTGCCTCCTTCCCTGGTCAGCCTCATCTCCACTCTCTCTCTCCTCTCTTTCCTCGACCCGATCTAACGCCATCACCCCCTCCCTCTTGCGCTACCACCACCCCCTCGACCTCCCTACTCTCTCTCTTTCTATCTCTCTATCTCTCGCTCTTCCTGATGTATCTTAAAATTAACCACAAGTGCATGGTGTGCAAAGTAGCACGTCCAACGAGTATAGATTGATCCCATGAGGAATTATGTTTGAATTATGTTCAAATCCTTACTCATGCGAGCTTTAACAAAAAGTTTTGTTGGTTGTTATATACTACTAAATAATAAATTAATCATAGAGAGTAATAACTTAAAGATCTAGGGTTTTTGAATCCACTAGACCAATGACTTAGAGAGTCTTTCTAAGGTTTCACTTATGATGTCCCTTAATTAAGATGTAATGCATAGACAAATATTCACCCTAATTATAAAACTTTTCTTTCAACTACTTCTCTTGTGTTATCCAAGTATGGACTATGAAGGGACTCTGACCCAATGATAACCCATCAATATTTTTCATAGGAAGAAGAGAAAAAGAATTAAAAAGATTAAAAGCCATCTACCTATTATCCTTCTTGCATCAAATCAAGCATGAATTATAAAGGAATTGAAACCCAATGATAGTCCATCAAGTCTCTTGGCAAGAAGCTTGAAGAAAGAAGAACTAAAAATAAAGCCAAGGAGAAATCCTAAAAAGAGTTTTTAATCATGGTTTAGCTTCATCGCAAATCCCAAAGGATTGCTTAGCTAGACATGATTTGAAGAAAAACTATAAATTCGATTAAGAACATAAAAAAAATATTATATTAATTACTAAAAATTAAAATTATAGTAAATAAAATAGATGTAGAAAGTAAATAATCATGAAAATTAAACTATCCTATGTGCTGAAATTAAACTACATAAATTAAATTACACAAGCGATGATTAAAAGAAAATAAAATTTTATTGCTGGAATAAAAAATTGATTACAAAAATTAAGAACTAACTCCTAAGCCATTAACAAGGCTTGGAGTTGAAATAAGAAAATTAAAAAAAACACAAACTCTCCACTGGCATACTTTTTTTGGGCTAACTCTCCTTCCCGTATGTTGAAAGGATGGAAGAAAGTAAAAAAAAAGATGGATAAAAATTTTGTGGATAGGTATTCCCACCTGTCGTGTGGAGAGATCTATTCTCAAGTAGTAGTACTGGGCTTTATTTATAGGTGTCAAGAGAGAAGAAGTTTTTCTGATTTTTAGATGTGGGACTAATAAAAGAATTCATTCTAAGAGAATGGATGGTTGAGATGGAGTGATGAGGAAGTTTGGATGGATAAGATAAAGATGATGAAAAATAAGATAAGAAGGAGAATTGACATACAATCTAAATTCTTTCTTTCTAAAAAAAATATTTTTTTTCCTTTTTTGAGTGCCATGTTCGCTTCTATTCACTAGTTGCCCCATCTTTCCTTTTTATATTCTTTTTCAAATTTTTTCTTTTCTCCATTGGATTCTTACTTCACATCCATGTATTTTCATGTATCGTGCACAGAATATGCCTGAATTTGGATTCGAGCTTCATCTGCATGTATCGAGGGACTATTTCTAGTTGGTTTGTGATTAAGACATTAAAATTAATTATTCTTGCAAAGATCATAAAAAATATTAAATATAAATAAAAAAATAAAATAGCATAAATTTTAATACTTTTTATGTTATATTTAATGTATTCACCACACCCCTCAACTTGAATTTTATTCATCCTCGAGTAAAAAAAATATTGATATACAATACCAACTTTCTTTGACATTAGTGTTCATTCAACAATTTTAGAAGTAAATGATATCCACCTAGAAAATTATCAAAGCATGTTATTGGGATATTAAGGCCATATGATAGAATGGTTAAGTAAAGAACATAAAATTTTTTAAAGCTTTTTCTTGACCCACTTCTACCTTTATCCTTGGATCGTCTAACTCTAAGATGGGCTAGTGGTTTTGCATTCGCACATCCATTCCTTTTTTTAAGATAAAATATAGTCAATGCAATGTCTTAACCACTTAAGCTTTCTATTTAACCCTTGTAGCAAGTGTTAGGCCAATGACTTCCAAACCAATTGGTTTTAGGGCATTAGATGTAAAACACCCCTCAGATTTACTGACTCGAGTCAAACAGGCTATGGGTTAGACTTGGCTGTATGATTTTTTTTTTTTAAATATTACCCACTTTTTGACACGAATATCATTGCTTACATAGGCAATAAGACCTGATTACTTAGTAAAAAATTAATATTTTTTTATTTTTTATAACATTACCCACTTTTTGATGCAAATATCATTGCTTACTTAGGCAACGAAACCTGATTACTCAGTAAAAAACCAATGTTTTATTTTTTGAAGAAAGTATATGTATCAACATATCCCTCTTATACCCATAAGAGGTTGATTTTCTTTAGATACTAGTAGGGAAGGCTAGAAATGCTTAAAAATAAATTTTTATTCTAGACTCAACCTTCTATTGAATTGTATCAATATGCAATCCCTCGGTACTTCTTAATTTATCTAAAATGTGCATCACATGCTGCTAAAATGTCTAATGTTACTCAAGTCTGAAGCATGGTAGGTATATGAATTTCAATAAATTTGTACATACAAAGGATCTAAGTAAAGTTCAAAGTTCATCTCTCAACCTCCAACTTATTCTACATTATCCTCAATGGGGTAAGAAAAATAAAAAAAATAATAAATAAAAAGAAAAAAAAATATACTTGATTTGATGTATCCTTGGTTCAGCAGGTATCTTCATATGTTCTTTTTGGTTCATTCTGAAGGAGAAATCCTGATTTTTCATATTAGATTCGTTCAGATCTGATTGGATCAAGAGAGATATTTCAAAAATTTCTCTCGTGTATCCAAATCAGATCTGAGATGTTTTAGATATGATTTTATAGATCTAATAAATAAAAAAATAAATTAAATCTAATTTAATTTATATCTTAATGTTGGGTAATCAGATTACACTTTGATGATCCTACTGATTGCCTGAGGTTCTGCATCTAGCCATGTAAGTGCCTGACCTCTATCGGTATCCATTTAGACTGGATCTGAAGATCTTCTCCTTCTTTATCATCTCTCCAAAATTAGATCTGGATCTAATTTTGAGAATCTTCAAAACTCCTTTCGAAGATCTACTGTCATCTCTGCAGCAGTGTTGCCTTCTTCCTTTCTCGTCAGCTTTTTCTTGCTTGAATCACACTAAATTGAAGCCCAACTTTCCTTGGGCATGGAGAGGAGAGAGAGGCTCAAAAGATGATGATAAGTGATAAAAATATACTAGTAAAAGTATTAAATTATAAAATAAATTAATCTATTTCTTTAGAAATTGATACTTTTATTAATCTTATATAGGAAAGAAGGCCACTAATGTAAAGATCTTATTTTTTTGATTCAGATGAAATAAATTTTAGGCAAAACGGACTTCAAACGAGCCCAGAATTGAATTTTTTTTTTAAAAAAAAAATTGATTCGGTTCAAATCGGTTTAGAAAACTGGTTCAGTGGTTCGGCCTGGTTCGATCGAAATAGCAGACCGATCCACCGATGCAATGCTGATGTCAGGATGACGTCAGTATTTTTTATGGTCCAAGGTGGACCATCTAAAGGGCAATTCGGGAATTTCACAGCATAAAGCACGCTCTGATTGGCTAAAAAATGCGGTCGTCTATGCAAGACCAGGCTCGCACATGGTGTATGGAGGGCAATTTAGAATTTTTGGCTGATCCAACAGGCGGCATTTACTGAAACTCAATCGGACGGTCGAAACGAAGGCGCTGATGGATGGCATCCACAGCTCCCGATCGAGATCTAACGGCTGAGATTCATCCCGACGTTAAACTAAAGATCAAAAGGCCTCTTTCTACGTGATCAAATGGCCTAGATTCAATCTAATGATTGATCCAATGGCTGGCATTAAATCTAACTTGATCTGGGTTATTTTAAGGGATTTTTGAGTGGTTTTTGGACCGTTTGATCAACATCTAACAAGCAAAATTATCCAGATCTTAATTTGAGTTATTTTGGAAGTCTTAAACCTAATTTTTGATAGATTTTGGAAGAAAATCAAACTCTTCATCTATAAAAAAACCTACTATTATCGTAAAAAATGAATCGGAGAGAGAGAGACAGGGAGAGAGAGATAGAGAGAGAGACAGAGAAAAAGAGAGACAGAGAGAAAGAGAGACAGAGAGAAAGAGAGAGAGAAGTCAGACAAAAAAAAAAGAGAAGAGAGGAAAGAGGTAGAAAGAAAAGAGTGATTTGTGAGAAATAAAAAAGAATTTTTAATTTTTTTCTTCAACAATCAAGACATCGATCAAGGAGCACCTTCTTCTTCACCAAGTTCTCCACATTAAGAGCAATAGAGAATCAATTTTAGCAATCAAACAGTCTAATTTTTCTATACTTTTTATTTTATTTGCTATTTTTGAACTTGTTATCATGAACTAAATTTTTTTTTACTAAGGCTAAGGTGTAGCCACTCTTTTGATGCAATATTCAGTGTGATTATTTTTAAATTTTATTCATGAAGCGTATATAAATCTGATCTTAATATTTTTAGATTACTGACCATCTTCTAATTGATCTGATGAACATAGATGTTACGGACCAAGTACATCTATATCATTGCTTCTAGATTATATACCTTGTATTATGAATCAAATTAGAATTCATATGCATGCGGAAATTTTAGTGTGCTTTGGACGCAGTATATTTTAATTAGAGGGTTTCACAAAACTTAATGCATTAATATTTATTTAAATTATACCTGGACCAAAAGATAATTAATAAATATTAATAGTTTTGCTATGCCTGGACCAAAGGGTAGTGAATAAATTAGGAGACTCCACCGTCACATGAAATAAAATTAATCTAAAAATCTGAATATTGTATTGTCTGAGTTGGTGAACCGATTGCCTTAGTAATCCATTACTCTTGAGTTTAAAACCTTAATAATTTACACTCTCTCTATTTTCTTAAAAAATTTTTTAATTATTTTTTATTTTGTTCTTTAATTTCTTATTCTCATAAATCGATCTTCTAAATAAAGCATAGGAAAGAGCTTTTCAGTACTTATTTTTCAATCCTCTAGGGATGATACTCTACTCATTCACTTTATTACTTGATCGACTGGTGCACTTGCCATAGCTATAAATTAGCACGCATCAAGTTTTTGGCACCGTTGTCAGGGATTGTGTCTAAAACAATATTAAAATTTTGATCCTAGTTTTACTTTAGAAATTTATTTTTAATTTTTATTATTTAATTTTTTTTTTTAGTGCATGACACGTACTGGACATAGTAATTTACTACCTTTAGATCCAAAAATTGAAATGACCATTAGAAGACTACAACAAGAAAGAAACATGGCAGCTGAAGATCCTAACGACATCAATCTAGGATTGGATATGACGACTGAAGGACAGCAAGAAGCTATTTGACCAGTACATCGTCCATTAAATGATTACATCACACCATCTATAGCTGATGCAATTTCGAGCATCAGGAGACCATCTGTATGAGCAAACAACTTCAAAATAAAATCGACGATGATCTAAATGATTCAATCAACTGTCCAATTCAGTGGACAAGTGCATGATGATCCGAATGTCCATATTTCTAATTTTTTTGAACTTTGCGATAATTTTAAAATTAATGGGGTGTCGGATGATGCTATTAGATTAAGGTTATTTCCTTTCTCTTTATGGGACAAAGCTAAGAGTTGGCTTTATTCTCTTCCTGCAGGTTCTATTACAACTTGGGATGTCCTAGTCCAAAAATTCTTAGCCAAGTACTTTCCACCTTCCAAGACTACTAAGATGTGCAACGATATTACTTTCTTTATGTAGATGGACATGGAGACACTATATGAGGCTTGGGAGCATTTCAAAGAATTACTGAGGAGATGTCCACATCATCAACTACCCGTATGGCTTTAGGTACAAACTTTCTATAATGGTTTATCTCCTACTAATCGTTCTATGATTGATGCAGCAGCAGGAGGAACCATTAATCAAAAAATGGAGGAAGAAGCTTTCGATCTGATCGATGAGATAGCATCAAATAGCTATCAATGGCAGATAGAACGTATGATGCCAAAAAGACTAGCAGCTGTGCAGGGAGTAGATTGCGTGCCAACCTTACTAGCTGAAATTGCAGCCCTTAGAGCCAAAGTCAACAACTTAAAGGGAACAGCTATGCATATTCAGAGCATTACTTGTGACCTATGTGGAGGAGGACATGATACGAGCAATTGCCAGATAGGTAATCCTTTTGCTAAAACAACTGATACAGCTAATTATATTGGTAATTTTTTTAGGCGCAATAAAACAATCCCTACTCCAACACATACAATCAAGGGTGGAGGCAGCACCCAAATTTCTCATGGAGTAATCAAAATGCAGCACAACAGCCACCCCCAAAATTCCAAGTACCTGAAAAGAAGTCCAACATGGAAGAGCTGATGGTCAAATTTATGCAAAACCAAGAAGCAACTATAAAAAATTTGGAAGCCAAACTTAGACAGGACCAAACAGCAGTAATTCGAAACTTGGAGATGCAAATAGGTCAAATGGCTAAGATAATCTCTGAGAGACCTCAAGGATCCTTGCCAAGCAATACGGAGATAAATCCAAGAGAGCAAGTCAATGCTATCACCCTAAGAAGTGGTACAAAGCTGGAGGAGCCACATCAAAAGAATGAGACTGAAGAGCCAACTACAAATAAGGAACCATCAACTAAAATTCGTCAGTCACCAAATACAACCAGCAGATGGATGGTCTCCAGGTATACGGTTTGCTGATCCAAATGTGAAGCCCTACGTGCCGCCACTACCATTCTCAGAGAGACAAATACAGCATCCAGATAAGAAATTTTCTAACTTTTTTAAAATTTTAAAGAATTTACATATTAATATTCCTTTTGTAGATGCTATTACTCAAATGCCCAGGTATGCCAAGTTTCTCAAAGAAATCTTAACAAATAAGAAAAAGCTAAAGGAGCATGAGAGAATAAATTTGAATGAAGAATGCTCAGCAATACTTCAAAATAAATTACCACAGAAGTTAAAAGATCCAGGGAGTTTAACTATCCCCTGCATTATTGGTGATTGTAGTTTTGATAAAGTTTTATGTGATTTAGGAGCAAGCATTAATTTCATGCCTTTTTCTATTTTTAGAAAGCTGGGTCTAGGAGAACCAAAGCCTACCACTATTACTCTTCAATTAGCTGACAGATCCATTAAATATCCAAGAGGTATAGTGGAGGATGTCTTGGTAAAGGTAAACAAGTTTATTTTTCCTATTGATTTTATTGTTCTTGATATGAAAGAAGATTATGATGTACCCCTTATTAAGAAGACCTTTTTTAGCTACTGGAGGAGCTTTAATAGATGTTCAACAAGAAAAATTAATTCTTAAAATCCAAGACGAACAAGTTACTTTTAATGTTTTCAAAGATACTAAACAAACTGATGATAATCAAACTTATTTTCTAATTGATATTATTGACAATCCATTATATGAGAATTCTGTAGAAAATAGGTTTGAGACTATAAAAGCGAGCAATGTCAAATTGAAAGAGGACTCAATCAAACATGAAAGTATTCTAATTGAAGTGGCACCAGATTGATCCACTTTAGAATTCAAAGAAAGTCAAGCTGAAGACTATAAATCAAAACTACTAGATAGGTTGTTTCTTTTCTTTTTAGTTTTGATCATTTTTTTTTCTTTCTTTCTTTTTCTTTTATTTTTCTGTAATTTGTGGTTGCTCTTTTACTGCTCTGGTGTGTATTTTCAATTTTGCAAAAAAATCAATGAGAGCTCAAGCAAAATTTCAAAGCTCCAAAGAACCAGACTGAACCAAATCAGGTGTATTCCTTCCTATCTTTTATTGCACCCTTTATTTTTCTTTCTCCTTTAAGACAATGTAGAATAAGTTAAAAAAAAAAAATCATATGTCAAGAAGAAAATCTTGAGCAAGATAGACTGGACAAGTGATAAAAGATAGAATTATTTGCTAATGAATGTAATGAGTTAAAGAAGTAGATTATTTGGTCAACTTTTAGCAGCCTACTTAGGTCATTAAAAGACTATTAGCACTTCTAATTGCACATGCACACTAACAAGGCAAAGTAGGTATTGATTATAAGGCCAACTGAGGATTCAATTATCACTGAAAATTGGTAATTAATATACATTCTAATCAAAGAAACTTGAATTTAAGGAAAGAGCTACCTGCCTAAAAATAAAGTGCAAAAGATAGAGTATATGTGGATTGCCCAAAGCCTAGTAACTGGATCTCTGCACCTAGGTCAAGTATGAAAATTCACGTAAAACGATGAAGGAAAGGCCAGGATGCTCAGCACAGTAAAAAAAAAAAAAAAAGAGAGAGAAAGGTAGTGTGAAAGCTACCTTAATTCATGAGTATAAAATTGAGAATATATAGAAAATTGACCAAAATAGGATGATAAAAGAAGATACTTTTGTTCTTTTAATTTAATACTGAAATGCTAAAGTTAGTCATCACGAACACAAGTGCTATAGATCTTTGATGTACTCTAAGAAAGTTTTTAATTATATTGACTGAAAAATTTGCTTCTGAAGCTCAATGCTTAGTTAGCAGTATTTTCTAAACTTTTTGACCTTTAGTCCTAGATTTTATCTTTGTGATAGATAATCTTATTGAAACATGGTATTAAATAAAACATTGCTAAGGGACTAGCAATGACTAAGTTGGGGGGTGTGATAAGTGGTAAAAATATACTAATAAAAGTATTAAATTATAAAATAAATTAATCTATTTCTTTAGAAATGATATTTTTATTAATCTTATGTAGGAAAGAAGGCTACCAATGTGAAAATCTTATTTTTTTGGTTTAGATGAAATAAATTTTAGGCAAAATGGACTTCAAACGAGCCTAAAATTGAATTTCAAAAAAAAAAAAATCGGTTCAGCTCAAACTGGTTCAGCGGTTTGGTCCAATTCGATCGAAACAGTAGACCGACCCACCGATGTAATGCTGATGTCAGCATTTTTTATGGTGCACAGTGGACCATCTGAAGGGCAATTCAAAAATTTTATAGCATAAAGCGCACTCTGATTGGCTGAAGAACGCGGCGGTCTATGCAAGACCAGGCTCGCGCATGGTCTATGGAGGGCAATTTGGAAATTTTGGCTGATCTAATGGACGGCATTCACTGAAATTCGATAGGACGGTTGAAACGAAGGCGCTGATGGACGGTATCCACAGCTCCCAATCGAGATCCAACGGCTGAGATTCATTCTGACGTTAAACTAAAGATCAGAAGGCCTCTTTCTATGCGATCGGATGGCCTAGATTCAATCTAACAGTTGATCCAACGGCTGGCATTATATCCGACTTGATCTGGATTATTTTAAGGAATTTTTGAGTGATTTTTGGACCATTTGATCAACATCTAACGGGTAGAATTATCCATATTTTAATTTGAGTTATTTTGGGAGTCTTAAACCTAATTTTTGATGGATTTTGGGGGGGGAAATCAAACTCTTCATCTATAAAAAAACCTACTATTATCGTAAAAAAAAAATCAAAGGGCGAGAGATAGGGAGAAAGAGAGCCAGAGAGAGATAGAGAAAGAGAGAGACAGAGAGACAGAGAGAAAGAGAGACAGAGAGAAAGAGAGAGAGAAGTTAGAAAAAAAAAAAGAGAAGAGAGGAAAGAGGTAGAAAGAGAAGAGTGATTTATGAGAAATAAAAAAGGGTTTTTGATTTTTTCTTCGACAATCAAGACATCGATCAAGAAGCATCTTCTTCTTCACCAAGTTCTCCACATCAAGAGCAATAGAGAATCAATTTCAGCAATCAAACATTCTAATTTCTCTATGCTTTTTATTTTATTTGCTGTTTTTGAACTTGTTACCATGAACTAAATTTTCTTTTACTAAGACTAAGGTGCAGCCACTCTTTTGATGCAATATTCAGTATGATTATTTTATATTTTATTCATGAGGAGTATATAAATCTGATCTTAATGCTTTTAGATTACTAGCTATCTTCTAATTGATCTGATGAACATAGATGTTATGGACCAAGTACATCTATGTTATTGCTTCTTGATTATATACCTTGTATTATGAATCAAATTAGAATTCATATGCATGCGGGAATTTTAGTGCGCTTTGGATGCAGCATATTTTAATTAGAGGGTTTCACAAAACCTAATGCATTAATATTTATTTAAATTACACCTGGACCAAAGGGTAATTAATAAATATTAATAGTTTTGCTATGCCTGGACCAAAGGATAGTGAATAAATTAAGAGACTCCACCGTCACATAAAATAAAATTAATCTAAAAATCTGAATATTGTATTGATTGAGTTGGTGAACCGATTGCCTTAGTAATCCATTACTCTTGAGTTTAAAACCCTAATAATTTACACTCTCTCTATTTTTTTTAAAAAAAATTAATTATTTTTTTATTTTGTGCTTTAATTTCTTATTCTTATAAATCGATCTTCTAAATAAAGCATAGGAAAGAGCTTTTCAATACTTGTTTTCCAATCCTCTAGGGACGACACTCTACTCATTCACTTTATTACTTGATCGACTAGTGCACTTGCCATAGCTATAAATTAGCACGCATCAGATGGCATGAAGGAGAGAGAGGGGCAGCCTTGGGGTGTGGGCTAAGAGAGAACTCTTTGAAAGTTGGGCATAGATAGGGTTTATATAGACCCTACTGCGCCATGCAGTGCCACATCATCCCGACCAATCACATTGCTTCATACAATCAGATCTAAATCTGATTGATGGGATGACATCATCTGATCCAATCAGATGAGAGCCCCACTAATTCATCCTTTAATGGCACCTAAGACTGGTCAAAGTCTATAGTTATGAGCCACCTAAGTAGAAACCAAGAAGCAACCTAGCCCATCCGTATGGGACTCCAGTCGTCCCTATTCATAGGCGCACGCCTCCCTAGGCATGCACCCCTATCTTTCCAAAATCTAGTAAGGGGATAAGCCCCTATCTACTCTCCAATAGGTGCATGACACATGGGCAGATGTCCAAGGGTCAAAGGTCAATATTTGACCAAAGTCAAAAGATAAGAATTAGTAGGTGATAGAAAATGGCAGGTGTTATCTCAAATTTATCTCATAAATTAAGACAACCCTTTTCTGACCTGAACAAGCTCCAGTGAGACCAAGTAAAGGTACCTGAGTGAGCACAAACTCATTTGGCTTTATCGAAATAACTTTTAATGATAGTAGAAGGAGAATGTTAGGTTCAATCGTGTGCTAGCACGATTTCCTTGAACCTAATTGAATCTAATTCAAATCAATTGAACTGGGTTAGTCCACTTGATGATATCCAGATTCAAACCCTTATTTGTGCGATCCAGTTAGGTTCAGTTCTGTATGGTAATGGGATATGTCGTAATCTCTATCATCGACATCATCGAAACTCCTTTTGATGGATCAGAACTCTTCTGATTTAGACAACTAGAATGATCGATCATCTAAATTATTCTAATTACTCCCAAAATCCACCAGCGACACCTAGCAGTATATGGTGGCAACCTATCAAAACTGAAAATGAACCTCTTGATGAAGCTACTTGTGTGATTAAGTTCTTCTATCTTGAGCCCCGATCAGATTAGGGTTAAGGTGAACTAGTCAAACCCTAATTTCTATCATATGATTTAATCATTCGATTCAAGTTCGATGTGAAAACCTTAATAAAAACTCTTTCTATTATTTTACTCTGCCATAGCCATGGGCTTATGGACTTGATTCTCAAGATTATCATAGGACTGTTCCTCATCCACCGAGGTAGATAGATTCCTTCTTGGTGCAATCCAATTCCTACAATGAACATGCTATAGCCAACATACACCTCAGGATTCCGAATGGCTAGGAGATCGAGTCATGGTGTAGTCAAACTATAACACCCTCAAGGTGAACTGTCGATGCACCTCAGGTCAAAGAACCAGACACACCACTGCAGCATCGAGTCAGTCATCGACGAGAAGGTAGACTTCCTAATGACTACTCGAGGTGGTCACGCTTAGTGCCCTTTCTCTAATGAGTACCTGTACTCTCGCTCTGTGTCTTCACCGTAGACTTAAGACTCATCTACTAAAGAGAAGCGATTGTACACCAACCTTCTGGATCAATCACCATCCTTCATGATGATCCTATGGTCGGAAGCATTTTATGAGTTAATAATGATTATTCATGTCTTAAATTTTCAACTCTTGAAAATATGAATTATCATTACCATTAACTCAAAGGATGTATCACAGACACTAAATACACATATGTGATAGAAAATAACCCATTTTATTGATTATAGTCAAAATTATAATTTTGCCCCTAGAAGTGTATTACAAGTGTCAGCCAATTCT
>QRFJ01003103.1:62488-132764 GCA_006176705.1 Cocos nucifera | reverse complement strand
TAAATCTGATTGATGGGATGACATCACCTGATCCAATCAGATGAGAGCCCCATAATTCATCCTTAGATGGTGCCTAAGACTGGTCAAAGTCTATAGTTAGGGCCACCTAAGTAGAAACCAAGAAGCAACCTGGAGTCCCATCCGTATGGGACTCCAGCATCCCTATCCATGGGCGCACGCCATCCCTAGGCATGCACCCCCTTCTTTCCAATTTCTTAGAGAGGGACAAGCCCCTATCTGCTCTCCAATAAGTGCATGACACATGGGCAGATGTCCAAGGGTCAAAGGTCAATGTTTGACCAAAGTCAAAGGACAAGAATTAGCAGGTGATGAAAAATGGCAGGTGTTGTCTCAAATTTATCTCATAAATTAAGACAACCCTTTTCTGAACTTGGACAAGCTCCAGTCAGACCAGGTAAAGGTACCTGAGTGAGCACAAACTCATTTGGCTCAGTCGAGACAACTTTTAATGATAGAAAAGGAGAATGTTAGGCTCAATCGTGTGCTAGCATGATTTTCTTGAACCTAATTGAATCTAATTCAAATCAATTGAACTGGATTAGTCCAATTGATGATATCCAGATCCAAACCCTTATTTGTGTGATCCAGTTAGATTCAGTTCTATATGGTAATGGGATATGTCATGATCTCTATCATCGACATCATCGAAACTCCTTTCGATGGATCAGAACTCTTCTGAGAATGATCGATCATCTAAATCATTCTAATTGCTCCCAAAATCCACCAGTGACACCTAGCAGTATATGGTGGCAACCCATCAAAACTAAAAATGAACCTCTTGGTGCAGCTACTTGTGTGATTAAGTTCTTCTATCTTGAGCCCCGATCAGATTAGGGTTAAGGTGAACTCGTCAAACCCTAATTTCCTATCATATGATTTAATCATTCGATTCAAGTCCGATGTGAAAATCCTTAATAGAAACTCTTTCTATTATTTCACTCTGCCATGGCCATGGGCTTATGGACTTGATTCTCATGATCATCATAGGGCTGCTCCTCATCCACCGAGGTAGATAGATTCCATCTTGGTGCAATCCAATTCCTACAATGAACATGCTATAGCCAACATACACCTCAGGATTTCGAATGGCTAGGAGATCCGAGTCATGGTGTAGTCAAACTATAACACCCTCAAGGTGAACTATCGATGCACCTCAGGTCAAAGAACCAGACACACCACTGCAGCTTCGAGTCAGTCATCGATGAGAAGGTAGACTTTCTTATGACTGCTCAAGGTGGTCACGCTCAGTGCCCTCGTTCTCTAACGAGTATCTATACTCTCGCTTTGGTGTCTCTACACTGTAGACTCAAGACTCATCTACTATGAAGAAGCGATTGTACACCAATCTTTCAGATCAATCACTATCCTCATGATGATCCTACAGTCAGGAGCATTTTATGAGTTAATAATGAAAATTCTTGTCTTAAATTTTCAATTCTTGAAAATGAGAATTATCATTACCATTAGCTCAAGGGATGTATCACAAACACTAAATACACATTTATGATAGAAAATAATCTATTTTATTATTTATAGTCAAAATTATAATTTTTTCCGTAGAAGTGTATTACAAGTGTCAGCCAATTTTGGCTTCTAGGGCATACATATCTAACACTTTCCTCCAACTTATTAGACATTGAATAAAGTAAAATCTAAATAAACTAAAAAAAATTTAAAATGCAAGGATCTGGGTTGCCTTCCAAGAGCGCTAAGTTTATAATCTTCAGCCAGACTTAACTCAGATCTTCAAATGTTATTTTAACATGGATTATATATAGGGTTGAAAAATTCATCTGGTCCTTCAGCACCATTTCCAAAGAGATGGTCTTTTTCCACATAACCAGTTTTATCATGAATCTCTCTTAATACATTTAATATATTCTAGATTGGATCTAGGCCTATTCAACAGTTACTGGTAGAGTTTCAGATGGACCTAGATATTCATACTTTTGGTGTTCATGGAGTGTTTTCCAATCCAGTGGTGGTGTTTCTTCAATAATTGGTACAATTGGTGATTCTAGTTCTGATTGAATATTCCTACGATTAATAATTATCCAAATTTTATTTTTAAATTCTTGGTTAATCCCGAGATTAATTTTGATGTCCTCATGGCTTAAATCATTGGGTTCGTAGACATCCTGCTTAAATCATTGGGTTCATAGACATCCTTTTAGATCAAGTTTTTTTCATCTAGTTGGTCCAATTCCTGTTCCAGGTTAAAAACATTTAGTTCAATAGTCATATTTCCAAATAAGAGCTTCATGAGTCCATTTCAGCAATTGATTATAGCATTGGTAGTCGCTAAAAATGGTCTCCCTAAAATAATCAGGATATGATCCTTTGAGTTTGGAACGAGTTCAGTCTCTAAAATTACAAAATCTATGGGAAAGAGAAAATTATCAATCTTAATTAATATATCCTCTACCACTCCTTTAGGGATCCTAGAAGATTGATCTGCTAGTTGCAAGGTAATTCCTGTAGGTTTTAGTTCTCCTAACCCTAATTGCTTATATATAGAGTATGGTAAAATGTTTACGCTGGCCCCTAAGTCTAATAAAGTCTTGTCAATATTGGTCTCTCCAATAGTGCATGAAATTATAGGAGATCCTGGATCTTTGTACTTAATCGGCACTTGACTCGATAGATAAGAACTCACATTTGCTGTCAGAAAGGATCTCTTGGGTACATTAGTGGTCCTTTTCTTGGTGCAAAGGTCTTTTAAAAATTTAGCATAGGTCGGTACTTGCTGGATCATGTCTAGTAGAGGGATATTTATTTAAACTTTTTTAGATACCTCTAACATTTTATTCAAGTATTCCAATTGTTTAGTGGACCTTAGTCGATTCAGAAAAGGAGATCTAGGAGTTATGGGTATAGGGCTGGTTGTACTATCAATTTTAGGAGCTTGAGTTTGTAAGGTAGGTTGTTTGTAAAGTTGTTCGGCAGATGACTTTTCTCTATTATCAGATGTCCCTATCTTGTTATCCACTTATTTTCTTGATCTTAAAGTATGAATGGCATTCACTTGATTGACTTGATTTTCATGTTGGGGTCGTGGACTATTTTGATTTCTTGGGTTGGGCTCGGGTTGGCTAGGCAGCCTATTTCGTTCTAGCTCATTCATGGTAGAGGCTAGTTGACCTACCTTCATTTCTAGATGGGTTATGACCCAGATGTTAGCATTTAAGAGTTGGCTCGTGGTTTGCATGAAATTACTCAATGTAGCATTGGTGTCAACATTGGATTTAGCTAGGACTTCCAGACTTTTCTCTAAAGAACTAAGTTTCTTTTCAGGATTATTGAAGCCTGGTGGGTTGTTTAACACAGGGTTGGGCCTTGAGTTTTGCTGGTTGAAACTAGGATTGTCTACATTTGGGTTTTACGACCATGAGAAGTTTGGATGATTCTTTCATCCTGGGTTATATATGGATGCATAAGGATTGTTCATTGGTTTTTGGTATGCGGCATTTACCCATGCACACCCATTCTTTGTTGGATTTATCAAGAGAGGACAGTCTTCAAGGATATGGTTTGGTACACTACACCCGCTGCACATGGGTGCAGACACATGGTTCACACTGGCTTATCTTTGCAGTTCTAAGGCCTCTAACTTACGTGTTAGGATTGCAATTTTAGCCTCAGTGGCTAGGGAGGTTTGAACTTGGTACATTCCACCTCTTGAAGATGTTGATTTTTCTGGTTCCTTAATTGTTTCTCATTGTAGACTCTTCTCGGCTAGGTCTTCTAGAAATTGCCATGCCTTATTGGGTTCTTTATACATAAATTGATCTTGGCACATGGATTCTAACATGGTTCTGGAATTTGAATCTAGTCTCTTGTAAACTATTTGGCATAGCCTCTAGATTTCTATTCCATGGTGTGGACATTGGGTCAAGAGGTTCTTAAAATGGTTGAAATACTTCTAAAATGACTTGCTAGCTAGTTGGTAAAATTGGTTTATCTCATTTCTAATTCTAGCTGTCTTATGATGGGAAAAGTAATTTTTAGGGAACACTCTTACAAAGCCCTCCCAGATCATGATAGATTGATTTGGTAGGTTGTATAGCCATTTTTTGGTGTTATCCTTAAGGGCAAAATTGATTAATCTCAGCTTGATCTCATTCTCAGAAAGTTGTTGTAGCCTTATAATTGCACAAATCTCTTCAAATTTTCTAATGAATATATATGCATCCTCTATTCCAGTGAACTTTGGAAGCATATTAATCATTTGGAATTTAATTTCAAAATTATTTATAGTAGGTTGGGACAACCTAATGCAAGAAGATTGGACAGACCCAATTGGATAACATAAATCCTTAAGGATTTGGGGCTGATTGGTTTCTTTCAGTTTAGGTCCTTTAAGGCTTGACATAGGAATTGAGTCAATTCTAATTAGTCGATCCAAAATTCTTCTCCACGAAGAAAGTGGAGAATTCACTTTATTTTATATATTTTTTATTATTTTTTTATTTTTTTTAAAGAAAAGAGAAGAGGAAGAAGAATTAGTTCAGATTATTTTTTATTTTTTTTAATTTTTTAAATACTTATCAAGCAATTATCTCTCCTAGGTTATCCTAATTCTAGATAGCTCCTAACTGCCAAGGTTGCCTTCGAGCACTCCAAGTTCAAAATTGACTAACCAAATCAGTCAGGTAAGTGTAAGGTTGATGGGAGTCCCTCCGTTGTTTTTCTCTCCTACTGCTCTTACTCCAACAGATGAATAAGAGGCATGCCACTTACTTGGTAGAACTTGAATCAGAATCTCTTTCATTCTCAACTTCTTCAATAAGAGCTTATTTTCTCGCTAACCATGAGTGAACAGTCGACTCAACAAAAGCAATTCTTTGTTGGTCCCATGAAACCATTAACCATGCTACCATGCCTAGGAAGTTTCTTTTATACCAATTAGATTGGCCAGACAAGCGAACGGAATCAATTAAAAACCACCTTTCTTCGAACCCAGTCATCCCATAAACCACTTTCCTAGACACCGATAGGCCAACCAACTTAAACCCAGTCCAAGTCTTGGGTTTTCTTCTCCTAATGAGCTCGGATATTTTTAGGGTTGACATCTAATTGATTTTATTTAAGGTTAGGATGAATGTAAATGAGGAAACTTATTTGTGGGCAAAGAAAGGATGATGAAATTTTCACTTTATCTTGTTTAGATTTGTACTCTTAAAGTAGTTTAGATATGCTTATGCACAACCAATAAGAACAAAAAAGTTTTAATAAAAAAATTAATATTGAATTAAGATCAAATTAGTAAGCTAGAAGAAAAAAAAATGTTAGATTATATAACTGGTTTCCAGCACTCACCAATTTTCTACAAAGCAAGATAAAAAAAAGTAATTAGAAAGGTCAGACTAAAATTAAACTAAAAGCACGAAGAACAAAAATTTAGAACACAATTTAAAACACACCAATTCTTTATCAATGGCGCCAAAAACTTGATGTATCTTAAAATTAACTGCAAGCACACGGTGTGCAAGGTAGCACGTTCAGCGAGTATGGATCGATCCCATAAGAAATTATGTTTGAATTATGTTCAAACCCTTACTTAGGCGAGCTTTAACAAAAAGTTTTGTTGGTTGTTACTTACTACTAAATAGTAAATTAATCATAGAGAATAATAATTTAAAGATCTAGGACTTTTGAATCCACTAAACCAATGACTTAGAGAGCTTTTCTAAGATTTCTCTTATGATGTTCCTTAATTAAAGTGTAATATATAGACAAACATTCATCCTAATTAAAGAACTTTTCTTTCAACTGCTTTTCTTGTGTTACCCAAGTATGGACTATGAAGAAACTCTAACCTAACAATAATCCATCAAAGTTTTTCACAGAAAGAAGAGAAAAAGAATTAAAAAGATTAAAAACCTTCTATCTATTATCCTTCTTGCACCGAATCAAGTATGAACTATAAAGGGATTGAAACCCAACGATAGTCCATCAAGTCTCTTGGTAAGAAGCTTGAAGAAAGAAGAACTAAAAAATAAAGTCAAGAAGAAATCCTAAGAAGAGTTTTTAATTATGGTTTAGCTTCATTGCAAACCCCAGACGATTGCTTAGCTAGACATGATTTGAAGAAAAACTATAAATTTTATTAAGAACATAAAAAAATTATTATACTAATTGCTAAAAATTAAAATTATAGTAAATAAAATAGATGCAGAAAATAAATAAGCATGAAAATTAAACTATCCTATGTGCTGAAATTAAACTAAATAAATTAAATTACACAAACGATGATTAAAAGAAAATAAAACTTTATTGCTGAAATAAAAATTTGATTATAAAAAATAAAAACTAACTCCTAAGCTATTAACAGGGCTTGGAGTTGAAATAAGAAAATAAAAAAAAATATAGATTCTCCACTGGCATACTTTTTTCTGGCTAACTCTCCTTCTCGTATGTTGAAAGAATGGAAGAAAGTGGAAAGAAAGATGGATAAAAATTTTGTGGATAGGCATTCCAGCCTGTCACACGGATCCTATAAGAATTGTGGTGTGGAGAGATCTATTCTCAAGTAGTAGTACTAGACTTTATTTATAGATATCAGGAGAGAAGAAGTTTTTCTGATTTTTAGATGTGGGACTAATAAAAGGATGCATTCTAAGAGAATTGATGGTTGAAATGGAGTGATGAGAAAGTTTGGATGGATGAAATGAAGAGGATGAAAAATAAGATAAGAAGAAAAATTATCATATAATTCAAATTTCTTTTTTTTTTAAATATATATATTTTTTCTTGAGTGCCATATTCGCGTCTGTTCACTAGTTGCCATTCCAGTGCTTCTCACTATTTCATAGATCCCAAAACCCAGCCGCTCGTTTAATGCATGAAACCACTCTTGAAGCTGCATGCTTGCTGCGCCTAGCTACCGTTTCCTGATCCACGTGGCATCTTGTTATGCCTTGTGAAAGGCAAGTCCCGTAGCTTCCCCACCATAGGCTCTTGTGACATCACCCCGTTTCCATGTTTGCTCACCGGCCAAGTACCCATCTTTCCTTTTTATATTCTTTTTTAATTTTTTTTTCTCCATTGGATTCTTACTTCGCATTCATGTATTTTCATGTATCGTACATGAAATAAGCCTGAATTTAAATTTGAACTTCATCTACATGTATTGAGGGGCTGTTTCTAATTAATTTATGATTAAGAATTTAAAATTAATTATTCCTACAAAAATTATAAAAAATATTAAATATAAAAAAAATAAAATAGCATAAATTTTAATATTTTTTATGTTATATTTAATATATTCATCACTTTCCTCTTTCTCTCTATCTGTCACACACTCTCTTTCCTCTTTGTCTCCCTCTCCTTTCTCTTTGTCTCTCTTCTCTCCCTCTCTATCTCTCTCTATATTTCATTATCTCTATTTGTCTCTCTTCTAGGCTACCATTAGTGCCGCTGCCGCCGGCGACCTTTAAAGCTCTATGCGAACCCCATCTCTACAGCTGCAGGTATGATTTTTTTATTTTATTTTATAGTAATATTTATAAATTATCATTTATAATATTTATAATAAATTTATAATAATATTTAAAGAAAATCCTTATCGATGGGTTTTAGGGCATGCTGGCAGTCATAGACTGTGCCGGTGGGTAAAAAAACTCTTATCGATTGATTCTGGACCATACTAGCAGGTTCTAAGCCATGCCATGCTAGTGGCCGTGGATGGTCTTAGGTTGTGCTGGCCGATAAGAGAACCTTCGCCAGCGGATTCTGGGCCATGCCAGTGATCATGGGCTGTGTTAGCCGATAAGAGAACCCTTATCAATTGGTTTTGGGCCGTGTCGGCAGGTTTTAGGCTATGCTGGCAAGTAAGAGAACCCTCATTGATGGATTCTGGACCGTGCTGGTGGGTTCTAGGCCATTCCATAGACTGTGCCGATCGATAAGCTGAAAACACCCACCGATGGGTTTTGGAACATGCCGGTGATCTTGGGCCATATCGTTCTAGTTGATAAGAGAATTCCCGATGATAGCTGGATGTCGAGGCATGGTGGTGGCGGTCACTAGGGAAGCGACGATTACTATCGAGAGCCGCAACCTAGAGCTCCATCCACCATCCTTGGGCCATGAGTGGAACTCCCATAGAGATATATTTGAGTGATGGTTTATGGGCTATAAAAGGAGAGTTTAAGCTTTATCACTATTCTCATCCAGACACCTCTAACTCTAGTAATGTTCTAGTATAAATATTAGAGTTTATTTATGGATGTAATTCATGTTGTAGAATTTATTGCATAAAATTTTCTAGATTACTATTTATATCTTGTTACTTTTGTTTATTGCATTGCATAATAATAGACCCATCAATTAATTAGTATACATAATCTTCGGCATCCGTTAAATGATTAGTGATCTCTTAGAACCTCAATGGGGTGTTGTTGTGAGGATGGTATCTAGGCATATGTTTGATGATACAACGGTTGATGATGATATTAGACCATGCATACAAAGTGCCCCTCTAGAACAAAACTTATTTAGTGTTGTCGAGGTCCTAGATATATTTATCAGGAGCGATGGTGATGTCTATATTATAGATGCCATAAGGCAATGAGTTCAACATTCTGGTATAAACGTTAGAGTTTATTTATTGATGCTCTACTAATATTATTGTTCAACATGTTATATTGGTTAATGTTCATTAATGTTGTAGGTCATAATAGCACCGAAAGGCCATCTAGCTTTCACCCCCATCCCTCACAGGCTATGCGGAGCTCCGCATCTGAGTTGCAGTCGGAGCATGCTCCATTCATCTTCACATTGGCTATCCAGGCACCACCAATATCTACTCTTCTATCGGCATCTAAGCCTCTATCATTAGCCACATCTCCGGCACATGCTCCACCCATCGATGAGTCTCCATTAGCATCCATATCGCATGATCCCAGGACTAGTGAGAGTAGATTTTTATGGTATCAATTATTTATATATTTATTTATTTATATAGTTATTATACACTTTTATATATTTATATAATATATTTTCATTGCAGGTGCATCATCCAGTAAGATATTTTGTAGTTCCACATGTATGTCGCATGTATGAAATCGCTAGCATCAGGTCATGATGGAGTATGATCGGGATGGAAGGCCAGTCGGGGTGACCGCATGGAAGATGCATTCTTTTTTTAAGTGCTTGTAAGATGCTTTGACATTATTCCTATTGTTCCTGTAGACTAGCAATTGATGGATACTGGTGTTACGGACCGGATGTGGAAGGAGATTTAGGTAACTGTATCTTAATTTTTTTGCATTTAATATGTTTACACTATATTTGATTAGAATGATTTCATAACTGACTTTAGATAATTTTGTGTAAAGAAGATACGATTTTCTAGATTATGAGAGTGCTCGAGATGCCCAACTATAGAAGATTGGAGAGTTGTACCAGAACTACAAGGTCAAGCTCTATAGTGGGTAGCTCGAGCACCGATCGAACACTTTGGAGGAGCTTGTTTCTTGAATTCAGGACTGTCCCCCGAGTCAGTGAGAGGGGATGGTTAGGCATCGGAGGAGCTAGGAGTTCTAGGTTTAGTTTCTAACTTTTAAATTTTTCAATATACTAGCAATTATATTTGAATACTTTTAAATACTTATTATTTAAATAGTTATGATTTAAATACTTTTTAGGCTATCTCCCATCAGAATCGAAAGAGCCGGGTAGCTCAGGAGTATACACACACTTTTGGCCATGAGTCTATGGCCAGTCATGTGCATAGAGAGGTAATGCATTCTAAATTTTAGTTTAAAAATTGAATTGTTATTTTTTTTTTGAAGAAAAAACTAGGATTTTCAGCATTTATTTTAAAACTTTTTCAAAAATAAACATAGCGGAAGCATTAGATTAATCATATTAATCTAAAAAACATGCAAAAAACTCCTAGATCTAGGATCTTATGATATGAAATATGCATGTATTAAATTTAAAAATTAAATAATTAGCAAAAACAAAGATATTGATCATATCAATATCCGAACAAATCTAGATCTAATCTAGAGAGTTATAGAGATCATATCCTTATACCTTTTTGTGGGTCGAGAACAACACTTATTATTTCAATGTTGAGGTTGTCGCTTTGAGCCGCATAGATGTCCTACCTGTACAAGTTGTCCACATGAAGCTTCAGTCTGATCAGAAGTTCGGCGATCGAAAATATGCGCTGTATGCTAGCACTTCACAGATCCTTTTTTGATGGTTGATGTTGAACCTTCTTCTCTAGATTTCTTGGACCTTCCAAGGAATGAAAAAGATGTAGAGGACTTGGGAGAGAGAACCATCTTGGGAATATGCGCTCTTCCTATATGGATCGGTGTGGCCATCGATGATTAGTCAAGCAACAAGAAAGTACTTCTTAGAGATCTCTACGGAAGCACGATTAAATAAATCAAGAAATAGAGAAGAAGAGAAGAAGAGATTTTTGGAAGAAATGAGCTTTTATTCACTATATTTTAGCACTCTTATAACTTTGACCTATTTTCAGTATATATACTTTACAAAGGATCAAGCCTAAGCTCATAGAAAAACTCTTTGAACCCAAATAATCCACGTACATAAAATAATAACCCACGAAAATTGAACCAGTCTAGTTTCAGACTGAGCTGGCTAACTTGCGATTGGATCGGCTCAGTCCCAGATTGAGCTGACCTAGTTGTGTACTATGCCAATAGTCTGAAAATGCTATTTTTTATCTAGATTTTTCTCTGAGATCTAGCCAACCCAGTCTTGGACCGAGCCGACTCAATTTTCAACTGAGTCGACTCAGTCTCAAAGTGAGTCGGCCCAGTTTCTGAACTTTACTATTGAGACCGATTCTTCTTTCGACTCACTCCTGTCTTCCCATGACTTGTCTTCTCATGTTTCCAAGACTTGGGAGTGCCACTTCTGATCTCACATTCTCCATCTTAGTACTTTCAAGTCCTTATAAACTCATCTCTTTTCAATAGACCCATCCGTGCTACACATCTCTGAAAGTTGTCTCTGGGGAGTACCTTTGTGAGTGCATCAGATTGATTCTCCTTGGTATGGACCTTCATCAGTTCTACTTCACCTTTTTCCACTAGCTCTCTTCTCTTCTGACTGGGGGCACTATAACTTGGAGAGAGACATATGGCTCGATAATGGCATCTCTGCAAGTTTGGCCTTCTCCATCCCAAACCTCTTCAGAATCTTCTGGACATACTTTTCTAGAGATAAATGGAGCACTCCTTTGCACCTATCTCTGCAAATCTCTATTCTAAGAATTTTCTCAGCTGAACCCAAATCTTTCATCTCAAATTTAGATAATAATGCCCTTTTCAACCTTTTCACAGCATCTATGCTTCTACTGGCTATGAGCATATCATCTACATATAATAACAGGTATAGAACATCCTTCTTATCTACATCCTTAATGTAGACACAACAATCACGTTCACATCTATTGAAACTCAGGCTCAAGATAAAGCTATCAAACCTTCGATACCATTGATGAGGGGTTTGTTTCAAGCCATTCAAAGACTTCCTAAGTAAACACACCTTTTCTTCCTGTCCCATCTCCATGAAATCATCTGGCTGCTTCATGTAGATTATTTTCTTCAAAATCCCATGAAGGAAGGCCATTTTCATATTCATCTATTCCAATTCCATGTTATGCTATGCCACTAGTGACAGAAAAACTCGAATAGATATATGACGCACTATAGGAGAGAAAATTTCTATGTAGTCAATCCCTTCTCTTTGTGAGTATCCCTTTGCTACCAACCTTGCTTTGAATCTGATTCCATCTTGTTCTGAAGGTGCTTCTTTCTTTGTGAACACCCACTTTAAGCTAATAGGTCGAGCACCCTCTGGAAGATCCACTAGCTGTCATATCTGATTCTTCTCAAGTAATTCCATCTCCTCCATCATGGCCTGCATCCATGAATCATGATCCTCACTCTCCATGGCCTCTACATAATTTTCTGGATCTCCATTAGCAGTGATAAGTGTATAGGAGATAACCTCATCAATGCCATATCTGACCGATCTCCTTATAGTATGCTGGGGCTTGTGCAAAGCTACTTCCACTGGCACATCTCTGTCTGATGTCTATGGTTGCTCTTGCACATCTGTCTGAATTGTCGGCCCTCCATGCTAATTTTTAATCTGAGACAATACTTTTTTGCCTAGCTCCACCTCAGTAGGAATACTCCTATAAGTAGATGTAACATACATGCCATCATTCTCTGACTGGCCATTGCTGTTCACCTTTGTTTTCCTAGTTTCATCTATCCCAGACCTCCTCAAGATGCTCTTCTCATCAAAGATAACGTTCCTGTGGATCATTGACTTCTGTTCCTGAGAGTCCCACAGTAGGTACCCCTTGACTTTTTGTGGATATCCTATGAATGTCATCTTTTGAGATTTTAGGTCCAATTTGCTCTTCTTGATTGCCTCCACATGAGCATAGGCTGTGCAACCAAAGTCTTTCAGATGGCCAAGCTTCACTTTCTTTCCACTCCAGATCTCTTCTGGAATGCCGTCATTCAGCTTATAATGACAGGACCTGTTCATAAGAAAATAAGAAAAAATTAGAGCATCACCCCGAAAGAACTTTAGGAGTGATGTCTGCAGCCTCAAACTCCATGCCTTTTCGATTAGTGTCTGGTTCATCCTCTCTATGACACCATTCTACTGGGGAGTCATCCTCACTGTGTAATGGTATTTGATGCCATTTTTCTTATAGTACCTTCTAAACTCTAGGCTAGTATACTCCCCTCCATTGTCCAGCCTCAGATACTTTACATGTCTTTCTAACTTCTTCTCTACTTGAGCTCTCCAGGCTCTGAACCGAGCAAACACCTCTGATTTTTCTCGGATCAGATAAACCCACACCTTCCTTGAGAAATCATTAATGAAAATAACAAAGTATTTTGTTCCACCTCTAGCTGATACAGAAGCTGTTCCCCACACATCCAAGTGCATTAAATCCAGCACTCCTTCGCTGCGCTTGGTACTTCTAGCAAACTTCATCCTATGCTATTTACCAAAGATACACGGCTTACAAAAATCTGTCCTTCTTCTTCAAGACTGGGATCATACCTCTTCTGCTTAATTCTATGAGCCCACGGTCACTCATATGACCCATTTGATAGTGCCATAGTCGATATAAAATCTGCTCACCATTCTGTAAAAATTGTTGCTCAGTCTTCTATCTTCCATCACCACCAAAGCTTTCTTGAAAATTTTCAGACATCCACTCCCAATTTGGCTACTAAAAGCATAATCCTGCTCCTCCAAGTAGCCCAAAGAAATCAAATTCATTTTCAACTCTCGTACATGCCTGACTTTTGATAATGTACGAATGATCCCATCATACATTCTCATCCTGATAGAGTCAATTCCAACTACTTTGCACGGATGATCATCTCCAAGGCTGACACTTCCATCATCGACCTTCTGGTAGGTAACAAACCACTCCTGATGAGAAGTATAGTGGTGCGAGCATGCTGAATCTAATATCCATATAGTATCATACTCTATGGATCCATCTGATACAACTAGCAGGTCTTCTCTACTACTCATAGAAGCTATATCATCTCCCTTGCTAGCCTTCCCTTTTTTTGATCTCAAAAGGGGACAATCTCTCCTCAGGTGTCCAGGCTAATGACATTTATAACATTTCAATGTCATCTTCCTCTAATCGCGAGACTTTGATCTGCCCTTGGATTTTTCTCTTGTCTTCTCCTTTGATCTTTCCTATTTTTTTTTTCATAGCCAAGATCTCAGACTTAGGGTCTTTCTTGCAGGTCTTCTCCCTTTGCTCATTTGATCTGAGCACACCAACAATCTCTTCATAATTTAGGATCTCCATTCCATAAACTAAAGTTGTTATAAGACCATCATACGAACTTAGGAGAGAACATAATAGCAGCAATGCTCGATCATCCTTGTCGATCTTCACATCCAAACTCATCACCTCAGAGCACACCTAATTGAATCTTTGGATATGTGCAACAAGATCTCCACATTCAGGCATCCTTAGACTATACAGCTATTTCTTCAATCATAGCTTGTTCATCATGTTCAACCCCATGTATGTGTTCTTCAGTCTCTCCCAGAGCCCCTTTGCCATAGTCTCTATGCAAACCTCCAAAATCTGATTGACCAAGCATATCCGGATTGTGCTAAAAGCAATTTCCTCCAACTCTTTCCAATCCTCAGTACTGATCTTTTTCGATCTTTCTTTTATCAAGATCTTATAGATCCTTTGCTGAACCAACAAGTCCTTTATTCTTTGCCACCATAGGGTAAAGTTTTTCTTGCCGTCAAACTTCTCAAAATCTACCTTGAATCCACTCAATCCCATGACTCAAACAAGTCAAGAATAGATCCTTAATACCCTTCACGATCACACACCAGTAAAACTATCCTTCACAGAAGATCTAACTAGCCCTAGATCCTCTTTTCAAACTTCTATATCACCGTTCCTTCATGTAAATAATCTCCACCTCAATCTAGAGACAACCACGAAGCAAACTAGAAGTTTTTAGGATAAAACTTGGTGCAACAAATCTTGGATGTAGTAAACCCTAGGTGTCTTCCTTCCTTCCATGCAACACCGCTCTAATACTAAATGTTGGGAATATGCGCACTTCCCACATGGATCGGCGTAGCCATCAGTGATTAGCCAAGCAATAAGAAAGTACTTCTTAGAGATTTCTGTAAAAGCATGATCAAATAAATCAAGAAATAGAGAAGAAGAGAAAAAGAGATTTCAGGAAGAAAAGAGCTTTTATTCACTATATTTCAGCACTCTTACAATCTTGACCTATTTTCAATATATATACTTTACAAAGGATCAAACCCAAGCTCATAGAAAAACTCTCTAAATCCAAACAACTCACGTAACAAATAATAACCCACGAAAACTGAGTCGGTCTAGTTTCAGACTGAGCCGACTAACCTACGACCAGGTCAGCTCAGTCCCAGACTAAGCCGACCTAATTGTATACCGTGCCAATAGCCCAAAAATACTGCTTTCTATCTAAACTTTTTTCTGAGACCTAGCCGATCTAGTCCTGGACTGAGTTGACCTAGTTTCCAATTGAGCAGCTCAGTCTTAGAGTGAGCCGGCCTAGTTTCTGAACTTTACTATTAAGACTAATTCTTTTTTTGGCTAGCTTCCATCTTTCTATGACCTATCTTCTCATATTTTCAAGACTTGGGAGTGCCACTTCTGAGCTCACAAACCATTGTTGGGGATAAAATATCTCCTATCGAAGTCCAATCAAATGTCTGACCTTGGTATAGTGCTATCTAGGGTAGTGATAATTGAGTCCAAATTTCAGCTTAGCTGCTTCCCTACCCCAATCAAGTCCTAAAAGCTTGGCCTTCATCTCTTAAACACCAGACGACCTTCTCAACACCAACTCTCTCAACTCTCTTGATGACTATAGAACCTATCAAAGACATACTAAACTTTGGCTAGATGAATTTGAATAGTGAAAGGAGTTGCTATTCGATTGGTTTTGACCTCTAGCTCAAAGTAAACAACAAGCCTCCAGCAAATGATGGATTCCTGCACTATTCAACCTTATCTAGTGGTTGACCTTAAAGGCGGCCGAATTTCTTTACTATAGATGGTAGATCTCACCAACCTCACATCAAGGATCTCAGCCAGATAATTTTTTCTATAGTTGAATTCTTCTGCTCCACCTTGTGAACTATTGATCTTGGCAACTTAACGCTAAGGACCTCGATCAGATGAACTTAAGTCAGTAAGAGGACTTCACCATCAACATAAATTGATCTTCAACCTGAAATAAAAAGTGGTCACTTAAGAAGCAACAAATTTTAGTACTCATCCATATTGGCTTCAAGTCAATCTCAGATCTCTACTGCCCTGGTTGAACTCTTTTAAGAAAGCCTGGCCGTAGTCCTCATTGAAGAGCCTACCATCTCCTTTTTGACTTCCAGTCTGAATGTCCACATCCACTCTCGACCGACCTTGAACATAGCTGAGCTTCAAAAAGCTATCATAGGTAGCACCAGCAGGATCTAGGTTTAAAACTCATTCACAAGTCCGCCATTTGCTACATAGAAATTGACCTTCAAGTTCGGCTAGTCTGACTTTGAGTTCCCCATCCTAACATGAACTGCTTGCTGCTAGGCACAGAAGTCTTTGACTATCCATCTGAACATCGATAAATAGAACCTAATTATCAACAAGTCATGATAAACGATAGCACACGCTCTGTAACAAACTCCAAGTAGCCTGAATGATCTTTTGATATTTTGTTATGGCTGTCACTATCATTCAGTTACAAGCTTTGTCTATGTAAGAGACCCTCCAAATACTTCCTCTTCTCTTAAGATCTTATCTCTACTAAAAATCGCTTGTGTACTCCATTCATGTTGGCTAGAAAATTAACTTGACCATCGAAGTATCCTACCGAAGCCAACTTCGATCAAGACTTCATCTTGCAGATCTCGTCATTGATCTTGTCTTCTCTAACTCTAGCAAACTCCTACATCCATCCATTTTCTAAGGGCATAATTTATAATACTGACTTATTATTAATAAAATTTGGGTTATTTATCTATTCACATATATGTTTAAATGTGTCTGTGAATGATCTATTGAATTAATGGATATAGTGATACATATTCTCAAGAGTTAAGAATTTAAGATATATATCATTATAATTAATTCATAAGTTATTTTTGATCATAGGATCATCATAGGGTTGGTAATTGATCCAAATAGATTGATGCATGATCGCTTTCTTAGGATAGATAAGTCTTGAATTTATGGTATAGAGACACCAGAATGAAAGTACAAATACTTATTATAAATAAGGGTACTGAGTATGATCAATCATGAGTAGTCACTAGGATATCTACCTTCTCATTAGTGACTAACTTGATACTGTGGTAGTGTGACTGATTCTCTAACCTAAGGTGCATTGGCCATTGATAAGATTGCAATGTTGTCGTTAGGACATGGTATTTATCAATTTAATTTTGGCTTCTTAAAATAATTTAAAAATATATAGAAAATAGTGAGTCGGATGAATCTATAGGAAAGATAGTATTTTAGTTTTAAAATATTTAATTTTATAAAAAAAGATTTTTAAAAAATTAAAGTCAAAAAATAAAATTATAAATAAAAAGAAAAAATTAAATATTGTAGAAAAATAAACTTCATACTAAGATCTACTATTTAGATCTTAGAATCTACTTGCAATAAAAATAAAGAGTAATAAAATTAAAGAGCAAAAATTAAATTTATAATTAAAAATAAAAAGCATGAATTTATAGTGCATAAAAAAAATTTGCATTAATTTAAAATTCAAAAATTAAATACATGAAATTTAAAAAGAATAATAAAAATAAATAAAAACTAGAATGGTGATCTTAATCTTAGATCGGTGTTGGTGTTAAGATGGTGTAGAAGATAGGCTCTTTCTCTCGCATCATCTGCCTTGAAGCAATTGAAAACCCAAGCATAGGTCTATCCTAAATCATCATCTTCCCTTGATCGAAGATAATTTGATTCTAGGGGCCTAGGTCCTTTAAATAGACGTTGGAGAGGAGGATTCTTTATTGCCAGGCAATATGGGACTAAGGTAGAGTGTTGACCGACATATACATCAAGAAATCTAAGTATAAATCAATTTAAAATAGTGCTTGGATCGCTGATGTGAATTTTGGTCTTCTGGCCATCAGATCCAAATTGAATGCTCCAAAAATTGCCCAAAAACCTCCTAGAAAAGCTTAGATCAAGTCGGATTGGATATTGGCCATTCGATTGCATCTGATGGAGGATTTTTGATCGTCAGATGGAGCTCCAAGCATTTGAATCAACTCAAGGATGTTCGTCAGTTGTTGGAACATTATCTGGAGAAGATCAGGCTGCTGGATTATTCAAAGAAGTTTCTTGGATTGTCAGATCGCGCATAGGAGTTGAGAGATCTCGAATTAAAATACAAAAATGCCACGACCATCCGATCTTGACTAGCAGTGACCTGAGCCATCGGATCATGCTTTACATGCTTATAGACCCTATAGACCAAGCATTCTATGAACCTCACCTAATCATTGTGTGACATGCAATATAAAACAACTAAAATGCCCCTAAACACCGCATGAAAATTTATATGGACCCTTTAAGGTTCCACGTGTATTGCGTCAACCATCAGTCCATCATGGACCGCACGGTTTGCTGACGCTATGGTGACGTCAGGCTGGAGGGGGAGAATGGGTCGGGCTGGGCTCTTTTGCATGTTGGTTATGTGCTTGGGCTGGTGGGCTGGGTTTACTCATAGGTGGACCAGGTTGAGTTTTTGGATGAACCGACTGAGTTGAACCAGTCTAGCCAGTTTGCTTTTATTTTTTTTTTATTTTTTTGTTTAAATCTTCATACTATTGGGAAATGTATTCTAAAGTCAATCATCTAGGTTATAGATGGTTGAGCTAAATATAATTTATACTTAAATTTTAATTGAATAAAATTGTTATTCTAAAAATTTTATCACTTTATGCATCTTCTTGTAATGAACTCTCTGTGATGAAGTTCTTAAGACTATTTAGACTCGACAAAAAAAGATTTATCATTTAGTTCTTAAACTAATCATGACCAAAAGATTCATTATTACCTAGGACGACAACGTTAATCAAGAGTAGATCGTTGTGTGCCATAAGTATTAGTTGTCCTCTTAACCAAGAAGTATAGTGATGCTGTTATGGCATGCAGGTGAAATATAGAAATACATTTCACTGATCGTGACCCAACTGTAGAGCTCTCTTTTGCCAAGGTTGCTCACAAAGGATATGGTTATATGTGTCCCTTAGACCTGAGATCACTATGGTGACTTGCAAGTAACTCACTATACTTAGGTACCGGACTACTTAAATTTCTAATTCAGTAACGGAAGGCTACTGGGTGCAGTCAAGTACTTAGCTTGTTGGTGCATGAGTCAAGATGGGATTGACCCCTCCATGTATTGGAGCAAGTGCATCATTATATTTTAATTTAGCAAATCCTCGATTGAAATAGTCCATATGATAGATGCTGATTTTTGAAATATATGTGGATGAATTTTTAGAATTGGCAGTTAATCCTAGATCATCCTATGAGCATCATGGTCAAGGGGATGAATTATACGATGACCATATACCATAGGTTCGTCATTATCGCATCACAACTTTTTGACCTGTCCGGATGTCAAGTACCATTGCTAGATGGTCACATCAATTGGTATAGAAAATTAGTTCTTGTGCTATCGGCTTAGGATTCGAACCTATGGGATCACACACAATAGAAATTCCTACCTAATCTGATGGTTGATCGAGATTCCCACAGGATTGGAACTCAGTTATTTATTAAAAAATTAATTAATAATTAGATTATTGATTAGTCCAATTTGATTGAGCGATGAGGAATTGATCAAGTCAAATTGAATTTGATTCAATTTAGTTGACCTGATCAGATCATGTGATGATATAATCGTCTAGGAAGATGGACCCTAATTTGATCAAAGGTTGGACCTAATTAATTTCTAATTTGATTAAAAAATAATTAGTTTGGGTTAAGCCTAATTTGATTAGGTTTGATCTAATCTAATTGGGTCTAGAGTTATTGGTTTAGTTGAAACGAATTTGAACCAATTCAATGTAAGTTTGAATTTAAACATCTATCTTTTTGCGCCATTGACCTTTGACTCATTCTCCTTCTCAATGCACATGGGAAATGTGCGTGGGAATTCTCATGCCAAGAAGCTTTATGTGCCCCTTCTCTTATCTCCTTTTCACTTGGTCTAAGGATTGGATCAATTCAAAGCAAGGTGAATTTTGAATTCAACTTGATTTGTTAGTGTTTGAAACCACATCTCCCTCTCATCCTTATCTAGACTCCATGCCTTCTCATTTATTTGATTACCATTTTATTTGTGCAAGTCCTTCTACATGTTAAACATTGGAGTGGATGTTGGAATAAGATAAGGAGTCCTTTTGAATTTTGAATTTAAGAGACTGATTGAAACAAATCCAACCAAACCTGTCCTTGTCCTCCCATGCATTAACGCCTATTAAAATGCAATATTTTTTTGGGCATGCATATGTGAGAAATTAGGAGAGATGCATGGGCGTGCATGGGTTTTGACGAGAGGGATCTAAGGTGTGAGGCAAAAATCAGAGAAGGGCGCTTCACTTTTGGCATGAGGTTTTCCAAAAGAGAAAAGTGTTAAGGTCATTATGGGTGTGTGCTGAAATTTTAGAGTTGGGACTCTAAGTTTTGGGTGGAGAGTTTTGAGTACTATGAGTGCCAGATCTCCACCAATTTTCCACCACCACCTCGTCATCCTCCATAGAATCTTTTGATCTTCTAGAGCGTCTAGAAGTTCGAGAGTAGTTCATCGATTGGATCAACGAAGGTCGACTGTCGAAGAGCCTGGGGAGGAGCTAGCACTCTAAAGGGGTTGATCAGGACTAGGAGCTCTGTGTGGACTCACCATAGAGGCCGGACATAAGTGCGGCTGCAGCATGATGGAAGAGTGTCTTTCGATGAATCTAGATTGTGGTATTCATCTATCCGTGCACAGGTACTATGTTCTGAACATAGATCTGTCAGCAAATATAATTTGCTAATTGAAAGCATTTTATTTTTCTAATGCATATTAACATGTCAAAGATCCTGAGTAGAATTTTATAATTAGATCATAGCATGCACAGAATTAACTTTAGATTAATTCTGCTTCCATTGTTATTAATTTTTGAAAAGGTTTCGAAAGACATACCCTAAACTCTGCTAGTTTTCCTTCAGTGGTATCAAAGCAAGCATTGCTTGACATGCTTAATATGTAAATTAGAAAGATTTAATGTATAACAGAATGATCGTATGGACTGTAGATTGTCCTGCTGTAAGATTTATCCCTTACAGTGGAGAAATTATCCTGGTACATTATGATTTATAACTTTGATCATAAAAATTTTAGATTAGATCTAATGATTTTTATGATATATTTTTGATTGATTTTAATCTAAATTTCATCATGAATTAGTGTTTAGACTAGATCTAAATATTTTATGATTTTTATGTAATGTACATAGGTTTAGATTAAACCTAAATAGAATCTTGGAAAGATTCTATTTGCTAGTCAAGTCAGTTCTCTTAGGAACCAAGCCAGCTCGACCAGTATGCTAGCCTAAAATGGTCTGTGGCCTTTTGTTCGAGCCAGCTCGATTAGGAATCGGGCTAGCTCGGCTTCTATTCGGGTCAGCTCGGATGGGATCCAAGCCAGCTCGATGGAAAGTTGGCCTTCTGGGCTTTTGCTCGAGTCGGCTATCTCAGGAACCGAGCCAGCTCAGCTTTTACTTAGGCCAGCTCGAATAGGATCCAAGCCAACTTGACTGAGAAGCAGGTTGAAATTTTTTGCTGGCTGTTTTTAATTGAATAAACCTACAACTAGTGCTTGTTTGTGAAATAAGCCGACTTATTTTTGAAATGAGTCAACCTATTTGGTGAAACAGTGCTAGGTTATAAAGAATCTTTCAGAAACTCAAAATTATTTTTGAAATGCCGATCCCCAACCTATCAGCTCAAAACTTAATTAAAAGAATTAAGTGTTGTTTAGTAGGGTCTAGAATTGCGAAATGAAGATCCTAAGACAAATTCATAATTTTGTAGGTTAAAGGGTTAGATGGATTAGGTCCATTAATTGGGTTACACCTGAGGTTAGTTAAAGAATGGATTAATCTAGAATAGTTGATCAAATCTAACCAAGTATTGAGTTAGATTAGGTCAAGGATACTCTAGACTCAACTTCAATAGTTGTAGTTGAATGAGTCCATATCTTTAACGAGATCAAGATGGACTTAATTCATGGCTAAGCGATCTAGCCTGTAATTACTAGATTGATCTGATTAAACCTAATTAACTGGTTGATGTCTAAGGTAAGTCTAGCAATTTTGACCAGTGATTTTTAATTAGGAGCTACTCGCACTATTTCGATCTTTGATGAGTTAATGACATATCTCTTTTACTGATCTCACTTACCTGACCAAGATGGTCGATTAGGATTTGATTAGATCACTTAGTGATTCAAGCTGACCCATGTCACTAGAAATCAGTTTGACTGATTTCAATTCAGTAAGACTGAATTAGGTACCCATGGACCTAAATTGATCCTAGTCCTAATCTATTAACTTGGTAAAGTCAGTGGAAGGACTTGACTTGGTGAAGTTAGTGGAAGAAATTAGTCTATCATTTCTATCTCTAAAATCATAAGTAAATTAAATCGTCTAAATTATTAGGTTCTTAAAATTGCTAAGTTATGGGGATAACCAAGTCATAGCCTCCCATTAAGGTGAATAGTAATGAATCCAATTTTTTGGGTGGACATTGGAGATGTCTTATACCTGGTGTTTATTTGGATGTTGGAATTACTGTCCATCATATGATGATTAGGTCGCATCTCTTAATGATGATTAGGTTAGCTAAAGCTTTCCTTGGGCCTGGTTATCATTGGTTTGATGCACCGAAGTCGATCATGTTAATGGTTGGACCTGATCGGACCATTTCAATAGAGGCCAAAGCCTACTGATTTGGCTTCTAGGGCAAAACCTAATTACTAAAAATTATTTAAAAAAATAATTGATTGTGAACCTATCTGTAGATGCACATAGGTTAGCTAGAGCTTTTCTCGGGCTTGTTTGTAGTTTATGTGAATTCCAGTACCAACTAAGGAGTTAGTGTAATTTCTTGAATTGGAGGTAGAGGCTACCGATTTGTTTAGAAATAGTGGGAGGACCTTTAGACTAAAGTCCAAGTCTTTAGAGTTAATTAATTTAAGTACTAATAAGGTTATATATTTTTCTTTCAGATAAATAGAGTGGCTAGTGTAAGTCTGCTCTGTTCATTGTTGAACAGTGACAAGCATTTAGGATCTAAGAATGAGAAGTCTAGTATCAATCCTAATCAAGCAACCCCAAAGAGGAATAGTCCTCTTGAGTTGAATAGGCTGAATAGGAAAATCAACAAAGAGTTGCTAGGCAAGGATGTTATATGATAACATCTTATAATTTTACTGTTTGTGATACATCTACCTGGGTATTAGATACTGGGAGTCTAATTCACATATGCAATTCATTGCATGGACTTTAAATTGGTAGAAAGTTTGAGAATGACGATAGATTCCTTAATGTTGGGGATGGAAGTAAAGTTTCAGTCATGGCGTTGGAAACTCTTAAATTATTTTTTAAAAATAATAATATTATTTTAAGTGATTATCACTATTATCCATCTTTTATAATGAATATAATATCTGTTGGGCTTTTGGCCCAGGATGGTTATTATTTATAAATAAAAGAAAATTATTGTCATATCACTATGAATGGTGTTACAGTAATGTAAGAAAAATTAAGAAATGATATTTATATTTTATCACAGACTATTAGTGTAATGTACATATTAAACAAACGCCCAAAACTAGATCATGTTTCTAATGCTTATCTTTGGCACTGTCGGCTAGGTCATATAAACAAGAATAGGATTAACAAGTTAGTCAAGGAGAACATCCTTGACATTGATGATTGTGAATCATTGAATACCTGTGAGTCCTATTTTCTTGGTAAGATGATCAAATCATCTTTTATTGAAAAAGGTGGATGAGCCACTGAGCTTCTGGGTCTAGTACATACTGATGTATGTGGACCTATGAGCATATGTGCTAGAGGTGGATTCTACTATTTCATTATATTTACTAAAGACCTATCTTGGTATGGGTACATCTATCTTATGAAGAGTAAATTTGATTCGTTTGAGCTATTCAAATGATATCGAACTGAGGTAGAAAAATAATTTGGAAAGAGTATTAAAACTCTTCGATCTAATTGAGAAGGTGAATATCTTTTCAATGACTTTTTGACATATCTAGAAGAGAATGGGATTCTCTCTCAGTGGATCCCTCCTAGAACACCACAGCATAATGGTGTGTCTGTAAGGAGGAGTCGAATCCTGTTGGACATGGTTTGGTCCATGATGGGGTTTACAAGTCTGTCGATTTCATTTTGGGGGTATGCACTCGAGACTGCTTGCTTTATTCTAAATAATGTTTCAAGCAAGTCTATTGCAAAAACTCCATATGAGATATGAACTGGATGTAGGCCGACACTCTCACTCTTTAGGGTTTGGAAATGTCTGGCTTATGTAAAATATTTGCGGGCAGAAAAGCTTGGACCCAGGTTTGATAAGTGCTTGTAGATAGGGTACCCTAAGGAAACTAGGGGTTATTACTTCTACCTTGCTAAAGAATAAAAGATGTTCGTCAACAATAGGGTAGTCTTTTTGGAAAAGAAGTTCCTTATGGAAGGAACTACTGCCTCTAATATTGAACTTAGTGAAATTCGATAGATGGAAGAACCGACACATTCTAGTGAATCTACAGAACTAGATTTGATAAGATCAAATCTAGAGCCCATTGTAGAGGCACCCTTGAGGAGATCTAGTAGAATACTATATCAACCAGATAGATACTATAATTTTTTGGTCCTAGATGGTGATCCTATCAAACTTGATGAGAACGATGAGGATCCGATCATCTATATGGATGCCATGTAGAGGTCTGACTCTGATCAATGGCTTGAAGCCATGAAGTCTAAAATGGAGTCCATGAAGATCAATAGTGTATAGACACTAGTTGATCCACCTGAAAGGATAAAATCCATTGGGTGTAAGTGAATTTTCAAAAAAAAATAGGGTGTAGATGGAAAGATGGAGATCTATAAAGCTCGTTTGGTTGCCAAGAGATATCATCAGTATTATGGTATTGACTATGATGAGATGTTTTCTCCAGTGGCAATACTCAAGTCCATTCGAATTATGCTTACGATAGCAGTATACCTAGACTATGAGATCTGACAAATGGATGTGAAAATAGTTTTTCTAAATGAAGAGCTGGACGAAGAGGTGTATATGATACAACTTGAGGGTTTCACATCCATAGATAAGTTCAAGGTGTGCAAGCTTTAAAGATCCATCTATGGATTGAAGCAAGCATCTCGGAGTTGAAACATATGTTTTGATAAGGTGATCAAAATGTATGGCTTCATTAAAAATGGAGAAGAACTTTGCATGTACAAATAGGCTAATGATTCTGTAATTATAGTTTTTGTACTGTATGTGGATGATATTCTCTTAATAGGATATGACATCCTTGTATTACAGAGAATAAAGGTTTGGCTATCGTCATAATTCTCGATGAAGGATTTAGAAGAAGCTTCCTACATCCTAGGAATGAAGATCTATAGGGATAGATCTAAAAGATTGCTTGGATTGTTCCAATCTATGTACATTGATACTGTGCTGAAGAGGTTCAACATGGAGAATTTCAAGAAGGGCTATCTCCCAATAGGCCATGAAATTTCTCTCTTGAAGAAGGATTGTCTGACAACTCTTCAAGAGAGAGTGTATGAGTAGAATACCATATACTTCGATAGTGGATTCTATTATATACGCCATGAGATGTACGAGACCAGATGTGGCATACTCACTAGGGATAGTGAGCAAATGCTATTCTGATCTAGGTGAGAATCACTGAAAGGTTGTGAAGACAATCTTGAAGTATTTGAGAAATACCAAGAACCAGTGGCTCATTTATGGAGATATTAACTTAAAACTTATAGGATACATTGATTTCAGTTTTTAGTCAGATTACGATGATAGTAAGAGTGTGTCAGGTTATGTGTTTATCCTAAATGGGAGAGTGGTCTATCCTAAATGGTGGAGCCATCTTCTAAAAGAGTTTCAAGTAGCACACTATGGTCGATTCTATGTGCGAGGTGGAGTATGTCATGGTAACTGATGCTGCGAAGGAAGCTATGTGACTGTAAAAGTTTATTGACGAGCTGGGAGTGGCACTCTTCTTGGATGGTTTGGTTCTGCTTTACTATGACAGCACTGGAGCCATAACTCAAGTGGACGAGCCGAAGGCACATCAGTGCATCAAACACATTCTGCGTCGCTACCACATTGTACGAAAAATTGTAGAGCAAGGTGACATTGACCTTCAGAAGATCGATGAAAAGGAGAACGTGGCCAACCCATTTACTAAAGCTCTTAGAATTAGAGAGTTCGATAATCACAAATGAAAGATGGATATTCGATACTGTTTTAAGTTGCTTTAGCCTAAGTGTTGAAAAATGTGTCCTAAAGTCAATCATCTAAGTAGTAGATGATTAAAATTAGTATATGAATTATCTAATAATAATAGTAATTTGGCTATTTCATCATAAAAGTTCTATCTTCCTTAAATGAACTTCTAAATTATGATGAAGTCCTTAGAACCACAATCAATCGATAAAGGAGGATTTATCGGATGGTTCTTAAATTGTTCACGATCAAATGATAAGTTATTAACAAGGATGATAACTTATCGAGTGTAGGTCGCTGTATGCCATATGTATTGGTTGTCCTCGTAATCAAGTGGTGTAGAGATACCGGTATGGCATCCAAGTGAGATGTAGGAGTACATCTGCATTGAACATGACTAATGTAGCACTCTACTGTCAAGAGTAGCTAGCTAAGGCCAATGGACATAAGTGTCCCTTCGACTTGAGATCGCCATGGTGACTTGCGAGCAACTCACTATACTTTGGTGTTGGACTGCTTGTATTTGTAATATAGGTGATGGAAGATTTTTTGGTATAGTCAAGTACTTATAGAATCAGTGTGTGAGTCAAGATGGGATTGACCACTCCTAATTAACTTTAGGAAGAGGATGTCTCGCTGTGTTTTAATTTAGCAAAACCTAGGCCTAGGTAATCCTCGTGTGGTGTCAGAGGATTTGCAAAATTTTAAGACATAATAGAGATGACTTGTATAAGTGCTTAATAGGGTACTCAAAGTTATCTTGAGCATTATTGGTCATAGGGATGAATTATACAGTAACTATGGGCTAGGGTTCTAAGAATGTTGCTTTGCATACATTCGACCAATCCGGATGTCGGAAACCATTGCTAGATGGTAACTTTGATTGGTATAGGAATTAGTTTCTATGCTACTGGCTTAGATTCAAACCTATGGGGTTACACATATTAGAGCTCATAATCTGATCAGATGGTTAATCGATGATTGAGAATCGTTCTAAGGTCAATCCATCAATACGATTGGTGTTTGATCTAATGCAAGTATTGTAGGAGGATCGATTAGCAATTGGATTGCTAATTGGCTCAATTTGATTGAGCAATCAGGCTGAGATCAAGTTTAATTGAATTAGATTCAATTAAAATTAGTTTGGACTTAATTAGATTAAGTCTAGTTGGTTTATTGGATAAGCCAATTGTAAGAAAGAATAATATCTTATTTGACTAGGACTTCGGTGCACCTAATTGACTTAGAAGTTAAATCAGATTTAAATCTTAATTTAATTTGATTTAATTAGACTCCTAATTGGATTAGGATCATCCTTAATTGGGTTGCATTTAATCTAATTTAAATAGAATTTAAATTTGGTTTAAACCTATTTTGACCTAATCAAACAAGAGGAGTCCCAATTGGACTGGGACTCTCTCTCTTTCTCTTGCGCCTATTAAAGCGCATGCAAAATATTTAATTCTAGATTTTTTCTATGTATTTCCATGCCCAAGAAGGCCTTCCACTCCCATATATTAGATTATTTGGGAGTTTGTTTTGACTTGGTCAAAACCAGGAAGTTGTTAGGATTTAATTCCTACTTGGAAGAGTCTTCTTTGACCAAAATTCCTTCTTCCCTCTTTTGGATTTTCTCCCAAGCCCACCAATATTTTTGTCACCCATTTTCCTTCTTTTTTGGGCATTCTTTTATATTTCTCATTACTGAAAATTGGGGAGGAGGCATCCAACTCTTGGATGCCTCCCTTGTTTCCTCATTTGATTTTGTTTTTGACCTAGTCAATCCTTATTTTTTGCCGCCCATTCAAGGTAGTTGTTGACATCAAAAACATCTAATTTTCTATGAAAAAATAGAGAAGGAAGAGAAGGTTTAGCATGGGGGTTATGGATGCCTACTTCCTTGGAGAAATGGTTTTCATTATGACATGAAAAGTTCATATCTTAATGAAGACAAAGGTAAGAGAAAAATCTATTGTCTCTTAGAGATTTATTTCTAACCTTTCCTTATTTTCTTGTATGATTTTTATATGATAAAAATCTGAGAGAGAGAGAGAGAGAGAGAGGAAGGGTTTGAGGAAAGATGGCACCAAGATCCTTAGAGAAAAGGTCTTCATCTGGACATCAATCGTTGATGTCATGAAGGCACAAAGGTAAGAGAAGATTGTCTTCTCTTTATTTTCTTTTGAGTATCTTTTCTTCATTATTTTATGTGATTTTTATATGGTAAAGATCTAAGAGAGAGAGAAAGAGGGCATGGGATCTGTGCTCCTAGGTATTGGAGCATGATGATCATTTTTGGACATGATCTGATCATGTCCTGATGCAAGAATAAGAAGAGAAGAATGTCCTCTCTTAGGGTTTCCTTGAGAGCCCTTCTTCTCAATTTTATTGATGAGATTTTTATGAAAAAAATCTGAGGGTGTGATATCTAGAAAGTAAGAAAAAAATCTAGAGAAGAAGGTCTCCTCTGATCCTAGCATAGAGGTGTTTTCAGGACATGAACTATTGATGTCCTGAAGGAGAAGATTTATCTTCTCCTAGGATTTTTTTCATATGTCTTTTTATTTCTGTTTTATGGAAGATCTAAGGATTGGATTCCTCCCTCATTCCTCCTCATATTTTTCATCTCTTGGATTATCCAAGAGATCCGAAGAACATGTATTTAATTAACAATCAGGTGGGATCTATGAGAAGCTAGCACTTCGAGCGGATCTTCATTCGACAAACCTCCGATCTGTGTTGCAGGTTCATGTGGATCACCTGTAGAGGTTAGACGTATGTGCAGCTCTAAAGGCAACAATGGATTTAATCATGGAGTTCTCGATCCATGCAAAGGTAAGAGATCTGATCTCTTGGTGTCCTAGATGCGATCTAGGATTAGATCTAGAATTATTCTAGATCTAGGTATTGATGTGATCAATACCACTCATGATTAATTTAATTTTAGATTTATATTTGCATCATAATATGTTATAGATCCTTGATGTAGGGTTTTGTAATTTAATTACATGCATTTGCAGATCAAATAGTTTAATCTATGTCTTTCGCTGCTCTTTATTTTCAAAAAAGTTTTGAAATCTATGCATGAAACTCTACATATTTTCTATCAGTGGAATCAGAGCCAGGTTCTGTTATAACATATTTATGTATGCTTTAGATTAAATCTAAAAATTAAAGTTAATTAAAGATTGCACATATTGCCATAAATTGTTCTGTTGTAAGATTAATCCCTTACAATGAAAAGGTTATCCTAGTATGTGCTAATCTAAATCAAAATCATGAATTATTTAGATTAGATCTAAGAAAATTTATGATTTAATTTTTTAATTTAAATATAAAATTTAATAAATATTAGATTTATTTTAGATTATTTATATTAGATCTAAATAATATCAGGATTGCACATACTGCCATAAGGTTGTCCTACTGTAAGGTTTAACCCTTACAATGAAAAGGTTGTCCTAGTATGTGCTGATCTAAGAAACTTAAATCATAAATATGTTAGATAAGATTTAAAGTAATTTATGATTTATTTTTAGATTTTAAATCTAAATTTAAATGGTTAATGATCCGATTTTGTTCATTTAGATAGGACCTATATGATATGTTTCATGTTTAAGATCAAAATCCTGATGATGCATATGTTGATATGTAGTTTTTATTTTTGAATCTAGTGATGATATATGTGATATACATATTTTGTAGAAATTAAATTATGAACTTACTTTCTACAAAATCCTAGATTTGAAATTCTAGGACATGATCTAAATAATGAAATAAATCAGATCTAAAACTATATATTAAATATGATTCAATACAATTTAAAAATATTTTAAATAATAAAATCAGAAACTAGTTCTGAGATTTCATAAACTTAAACCCATAAGACTTGAACTTAATTAAGAATTAAGTAATTGTTTAGGATCTAGGTTTGTGATTTGAAGATCCTAAGATAATTTCATAAAACATGGGTTAAAGGAAAATGGGTTAGCTTTGATTAGGTCCTTAACTGGGTTAGACCTAGGGTTAGATTAAATATGAACATAGTTAAAAAATTGATCAAACCTAATTAATAATTAATTAGGATTAGGTCATTTCTATAGATCACTTTAATAGTTGTAGTTGATCAAAGTCCATACATCTAACAAATGGATGCTGAACGTAGCTCAGTGGTCGAGCCCGAGTCTTTAGGTAGACCAAATCAAAATTGATAAATCAGTTAGTATCTAAGGTAAGTCTGGCATCTCTGACTGATAGTTTTTAATTGGCAGCCTACTTACCTGACTATTTTTGATGGTGTCTAAGGCAAGCCTTGGCAGACCCTTCCATCGATCTCACTTATCTGGTCAATGTGGTTAATTAAGTTTTTGATTAGATTGCTCATTGATTCATGCTAACCTATGTCATATAGGAAATCAGTGAGATTGATTTTATTTAGTGAGACTGATTTAGGTGCCCGTGGACCATAATTGATCCTAGTCCTCATCAGTGACTTGCAAAGTCAGTGGGAGGACTTGACTTGGTGAAGTCAGTGGAAGCAAATTAGTCCATGTCCTTTCTATCCTTAAATCACTAATAATTTAAATTCTCTAAAATTATTAGATCCTTAAAATGATAAAGTTATGGGGATAACGGAGTCATAGCCTCCCATTAAGGTGTTTGATAATGGGTCCATTAAATCAATAATCATTGGAGGCCCAAAGGTCTGGTGCTTATTGATTAATGAAATTATCATCCATCATATGATGACTTGGATGTGTCTCTCTAATGGTGGTTGGGTTAGCCAACCAAAATTAGGCCTGATCATTCATTGGTTGGATGGGCCAAGTATGGTCATGTTAATGGTTGGACCTAACTGGATCCTTTTTTGAGAAGGCCAAAGCCAACTAATCAGGGCCTGGGGAAAAATTAAAATTACTAAAAATTATTTGAAGAAATAATTGGTTATGAACCTATCCTTAGATGTACATGGATGGGCCAACCAAAGTTGGACTCGTGTGCAGTCTATGTGGATTCTAGTACCTACTAGGGAATTAAAGTAATTTCTTGAATTGGAGGTAGAGGCTACTAGTTCGAATAAAATAGTGGAAGAACCTTTAGACTAAAGTCTAAGTCTTTAGGCTTAAAATGATTCATATACAATAGATCATTGTTCTCTATTAAGGCTAAATCCTAATTGCTCCTATCACTGTTAGATAGTGAAGACTTATGGACCCAACTTCGATAATCAGTATTGAAAGTTAAATATTAGCTCAACAGTATGAATGAATTTGTTTTGGGGCTTCTAGGCCCAGTCAAAATAATTAGTCCAAGGTTAACCCAAATCAATCATAGTGCTTCTAATGTCAGAAACATGGTCATAAGAAGAAGATTTATCTTGCTTTCCTTGAGCACAATAGGCTGAACAAGAGAAAGAAGCAAAAGTTGCTCATTAAAGACATTATATGATAACATCTTAAAACTTCTCTGTATGTAATTCTACTACCAGGATATTAGATACAAGTGGTCTTATACAATTCGTTGCAAGAACTTAAGGTAAGTGGAATGCACACACCCTAGTTAGATTATGTCATGGATGTCTATGTTTGGCATTACAGGCTTAGTCATATTGACAAGAACAGGATAAACAAGTTTGCTTGAGATGAAAATCTCGATATCAATGATTGTGAATTATTGATAGCCTGTGAATCTTGTCTTCTTGGAAAGATGACAAAGTCATCTTTTATTGTAAAAGGTGAAGGAGCCAATAAAGTTCTAAGTCTCATATATAGTGATGTATGTGGACCTTGAACTTAAGTGCCAAAGGAGGACATTAATATTTCATTACAGATGACCTATCTGGATATGGGTACATCTGGGATGAATCATTTGAAATGTTCAAATGATTCAATAATGAAAAAAAAAATAAACTGGACAAGGTATTAAAACTCTTCAATTAGATCGAGGCAAATACTTTTCTAGTGAGTTTGTGACATATCTAGGAGAGAATAGGATTCTTTCTATGTAGATTTCTTTTCGGAATATAGTGTATCTAAAAGAAGAAATTAAACTTTGTTAGATATTGTTCAATCCATAATAGGGTATACTTGTCTGCCTATTGCAGGGTTGTGCTCTTGTGACTACTTTTTTACTCTAAAAATTTATACAGAGTTAATTTGTTGCATTGACTCTATATGGGATATAGATCGAACATAGACCTAGACTCTCTCACTTTTGGGTTTGGAGTTAATCAGCCTATGTCATATATTTGCACACAGATAAACTTGGATCCTGGTCCAATAAGTGTTTAAGGATTATTAATTCTACTATGCTAAAGATCATAAGATGTTCATCAGCAGTAGGACATTTCTTTTGAAAAGAAGTTCCTTAGAGAAGGAACTGATGCCGATCAAGTTGAATTTGTAAAAGTTTGACTGGTAGAAAAGAATTGACATTATCTGATAAACCTATAGAATTAGTTTTGATCAGATCAAATCTGGAGCCCATTAAAGTATCACCTTTAAGGAGATCTGGTAGAGTACCGTGTTAGCCAGATAGATACTCAGTGTCTAGATCCAGGATGGTGATCATGTTGAGCTCGATGATAATAATAAGGATCCGATCATCTATAAGGATACAATGCAGTGGCCTAATTGTAAGAAGTGGCTTGGAGCCATATGATCCAAATTGATGTTTATGAAAATCAATAGTGTATGGACACTAGTTGATCACTTGAAGGAATAAAACCCATTGGATGTGAATGAATTTTTAATAGAATCAGAGTAGTACAGATGAAAAGGTAAGGATCCATAAAGCCCATCTGAGTATCATCTCAGAGTTTGAACATACGTTCTGAACGTATATTTTAGTTATGAACAAAGACAAACCCTGCACTTATTATTGGGCAAAATGTTTTGTAGTGTTATTTCTTGTGATGTTTGAGGATAAAATTCTCCTAATCAGGAATAGCATTCCAACATTGCAAAGAATAAAGGTTTAGCTGTCATCTTATTTATCTATGTATGAGATTAGACATGGTATACTCACTAGAGGTAGTGAGCAGATACCAGTCTGATCCAAGTAAGAGCCACTAAAGATTGTATAGACAATCCCTAAGTATTTGGGAAATACTAAGGTCCAGGGACTCAAATATGGAAGTATTGACTTAAAATATATGGATGTTTTGATTTCAGTTAGAACAAGATGACAATAAGATAATATCGACACATACCCTAATTGTAGGAGCAATCTACTAGAAAGGTTCTAAGCATGATACTTTAGCCTATTCAGTTAGTGATGTAGAGTACATCGTGGCATATGATGTTGCCATGTAAGCTGTATAGTTACTGAGGTTCATTTGTAGGTTGGGAGTGGCACCCTCCACCCATGGTCTAATCCTATCGCAGCACTGGAGCCATAGCTCAGGTTAAAGAACCAAAGGACTAGCATATTCTACATCATTTTCATCTTAGATATTTGATCTGGGTGACGTCAATCTTTAGAAGATCGATGTAAAAGAAGAACTTGACCGACCCATTTGCTAAGACCTTGGAACTAAGGAGTTCTACGAACTCAAGTAGAAGATAAGATATTTGATATCATTTTGATTAGCTTTAGTCTAAGTGGAAGTTGTTAGAAAATTTGTCCTAAAGATAATTATCTAAGTAGTAGATGATTGAAATTAGTATATAAATTATCTAATAATAATAGTAATTTGGCTGTTTCATCATAAAAGTTCTATCTTCCTTAAATAAACTCCTAAATTATGATGAAGTTCTTAGAACCACAATCAATCAATAAAGAAGGATTTATTGGATGGTTCTTAAATTATTCACAATCAAATGATAAGTTATTAACAAGGATGATAACTTATCGAGTGTAGATTGCTGTATGCCATACGCGTTGGTTGTCCTCGTAACTAAGTGGTGTGGAGACACTGGTATGGCATTTAGGTGAGATGTAGGAGTACATCTGCACTGAACATGACCAATGTAGCACTCTACTATCAAGAGTAGCTAGCTAAGGCTAATGGGTATAAGTGTCCCTTCGATCTGAGATCGCCATGGTGACTTACGAGCAACTCATTATACTATGATGCTAGACTGTCTGTATTTCTAATATAGATGATGGAAGACTTTTGGATATAGTCAAGTACTTATAGAGTTGATGTGTGAGTCAAGATGAGATTGACCACTCCTGATTAACTTCAGAAAGAGAATATCTCGCTGTGTTTTAATTTAGCAAAACCTAGGCCTAGGTAATCCTCGTGAGGTGTCACGGGATTTGCAAAATTTTAAGATACAATAGAGATGAGTTGTATGAGTGCTTGATAGGGTACTCGAAGTAATCTTGAGCATTATTGGTCATAGGGATGAATTATACAGTAACCATGGGCTAGGATTCTAAGAATGTTGCTTTGCATACATTCGACTAATTCGGACATCGGAAACTATTGCTAGATGGTAACTTTGATTGATATAAGAATTAGTTCTTGTGCTACCGACTTAGGTTCAAACCTATGGGATCACATACATTAGAGCTTATAACCCGATTAGATGGTTAATCGATGATTGAGAATCGTTCTAAGGTCAATCCATCAATACGATTGGTGTTTGACCTAATGCAAGTATTACAGAAGGATCGATTAGCAATTGGATTGCTAATTGACTCAATTTAATTGAACAATCGGGTTGAGATCAAGTTTAATTGAATTAGATTCAATTAGAATTAGTTTGAACCTAATTAGATTAAGTCTAGTTGATTTATTGGATAAGCCAATTATAAGAAAGAATAATTTTTTGTTTGACTAGGACTTGGGTGCACCTAATTGACTTAGGATTTAAATCAAATTTAGATCTTGATTTAATCTGATTTAATTAGGCTCCTAGTTGGACTAGAATCATCCTTAATTAGATTATATTTAATCTAATTTAAATAAGATTTAAATTTAGTTTAAACCTATTTTGACCTAGTCAAACAAGAGGAGTCCCAATTGGACTGGGACTCTCTTTCTCTTGCGCCTATTAAAGCCCATGCAAAATATTTAATTCTAGATTTTTTTTTATGTACTCCCATGCCCAAGAAGGCCTTCAACACCCACATATTAGAATATTTGGGAGTTTGTTTTGACTTGGTCAAAATCAGGAAGTTGTTAGGATTTAATTCATACTTGGAAGAGTTTTCTTTGACAAAAATTCCTTCTTCCCTCTTTTGGATTTTTGCCCATGCCTACCAATATTTTTGTTGCCCATTTTCCTTCTTTTTTGGGTGTTCTTTTATGTTTCTCATCGCTGAAAATTGGGGAGGAGGCGTCCAACAGTTGGACGCCTCCCTTATTTTCTCATTTGATTTTATTTTTGACCTAGTCAACCCTTATTTTGTGCCACCCCTTCAAGGTAGTTGTAGATGTCAAAAACATCTGATTTTCTACAGCAAAATAGAGAAGGAAGAGAAGGTTTGGCATGGGGAAGTTGTTGATGTCAAAAACATCTAATTTTCTGCAGCAAAATAGAGAAGGAAGAGAAGGTTTGGCATGGGGGTTATGGGCACCTACTTCCTTGGAGAAATGATTTTCATTATGACATGAAAAGTTCATGTCTTAATAAAGACAAAGGTAAGAGAAAAATCTATTTTCTCTTAGAGATTTACTTTCTAACCTTTCCTTATTTTCTTGTGTAATTTTTATATGATAAAAATCTGAGAGAGAGAGAGGAATGGCTTGAGGAAAGATGGCACCAAGATCCTTAGAGAAAAGGTCTTCATCTAGACATCAATCGTTGATGTCATGAAGGCACAAAGGTAAGAGAAGATTGTCTTCTCTTTATTTTCTTTTGAGTATCTTCTTCTTCATTATTTTATATAATTTTTATATGATAAAGATCTGAGAGAGAGAGAGGAAGAGGGCGTGGGATCTGTGCTCCAAGGTGTTGAGGCTTGGTGATCATTTTTGGACATGATCTGATCATATCCTGATGTGAGAAGAAGAAGAGAAGGTCTTCTCTTAGGATTTCCTTGAGAGCCCTTCTTCTCAATTTTATTTATGAGAATTTTATGAGAAAAATCTAAGGGTGTGATATCTAAAAAATTAGGAAAAAATTCAGAGGAGAAGGTCTCCTCTGATCCTAGCATAGAGGTGTTTCAGGACATCAACTGTTGATGTCCTAAAGGAGAAGATTTGTCTTCTCCTAGGATTTTTTCCATATGTCTTTTTATTTCTATTTTTGGGAGATCCAAGGGTTGGATTCCTCCCTCATTACTTCTCATGTTCTTCATCTCTTGGATTATCCAAGAGATCCAAAGAACATGTATTTGATTAACCATCAGGAGGGATTCGTGAGAAGCTAGCCCTTTGAGCGGATCTTCGTTTGACGAACCTCCGATCTATGTTGCAGATTTGTATGGATCACCTGTAGAGGTTGGACACATTTGCGGCTCCAAAGGCAATAATGAATTCAACTGTGGAGTTATCAATCCATGCAAAGATATGAGATTTGATCTTTTGGTGATCTAGATGCGATCTAGGATTAGATCTAGAATTATTCTAGATCTAGGTATTGATGTGATCAATACCACTCATGATTATTTTAATTTTAGATTTATATTTGCATCATAATATGTTATAGATCCTTAATGTAAGATTTTGTAATTTGATTATATGCATTTGTAGATTAAATAGTTTAATCTATGTCTTTAATCTATGTCTTTCGCTGCTCTTTATTTTCGAAAAAGTTTTGAAATCTATGCATGAAACCCTACATGTTTCCTATCACTAAGTAAAAGTTGTTGGAAAATATATCCTAAAGCCAATCATCCAGGTTATAGATGGTTGAGCTAAATATAATTGATACTTAAATTTTAATTAAATAAAATTATTATTCTAGCAATTTCATCATTTTGTGCATCTTCCTGTAATGAACTCTCTATGATGAAGTCCTTAGGACTATTTAAACTCAACAAAGGAGGATTTGTCATTTAGTCCTTAAACCGATTATGATCAAATGATTCATTGTTACCTAGGATGACAATGTTAATCAAGAGTAGGTCATTGTGTGCCATAAGTGTTGGTTATCCTATTTACCAAGAAGCATAGTGATGCTGTTATGGCATGTAGGTGAAATGTAGGGATACATTTCACTGATCGTGACCCAACTGCGGAGCTTTCTTTTGCCAAGATTGCCCATGAAGGATATGGATATATGTGTCCCATAGACTTGAGATCATCACGGTGACTTGCAAGCAACTTACTATACTTAAGTATCAGACTACCTAAATTTTTAATTCAGTGATGGAAGGCTACTGGGTGTAGTCAAGTACTTGGCTTATCGGTGCGTGAGTCAAGATGGGATTGATCTCTCCAAGTGTTGGAGCAAGTACATCACTATATTTTAATTTAGCAAATTCTCGATCGGGGTAGTCCATATGATAGGTGCTGAATTTTGAAATACAATATGGATGAATTTTTAGGATTGGCAGTCAACCTTAGATCATCCTATGAGCATCGTGGTTAAGAGGATGAATTATACGATAACCATATGCCATAGATTCATCATTATTGCATTGTGATTTTTTAACCTATCTAGACATCGGGTAGCATTACTAGATGGTCACATTGATTGGTATAGAAAATTAATTTCTATGCTATCGGCTTAGGATTTGAACCTATGGGATCACACATAATAGGAGTTTCTACCTGATCTGATGGTTGATCGAGTGTCCCATTGGATTGAAACTCAGTTATTTATTAAAAGATTAATTAGCAATTAGATTACTGATTAGCTTAATTTGATTGAGCGATGAAAAACTGATCTAGTCAAATTAAATTTGATTCAATTTAGTTAACCTAATTAGATCTTGTGATGATCTAATCGCTTAGAGAGATGGACCCTGATTTGATCAGAGATTGGACCTAATTAATTTCTAATTTGATTAGGAATTAATTAGTTTGGATTAAGCCTAATTTTGATTAGGTTTGACCTAATCTAATTAGGTCTAGAGTTATTGGTTTAGTTGAAACCAATTTGAACCAATTCAAATTAAGTTTGAATTCAAACATCTATCTCCCTATGCCATTGACCTTTGACCCATTCTCCTTCTCAACACACATTGGGAATGTGCATGGGAATTCTCACACTAGGAAACCTTCTGTGCCCCTTCTCTTATCTCCTTTTGACTTGGTCCAAGGGTTGGATCAATTCAAAGCAAGTTGAATTTTGAATTCAACTTGATTTGTTAGTGTTTGAAACCACATCTCCCTCTCATCCTTATCTAGTCTCCATACCTACTCATTTGTTTGATTGCCATTTTATTTATGCACATGCAAGAAGGAGAGTCCTTCTGCATGTTAAATATTGGGGTGGCGCTGGAATAAGATAAGGAGTCCTCTTGAATTTTAAATTTAAGAGATTGGTTGAAACAAGTTCAACCAAACCTATTCTTATCCTCCCATGCATTGATGCTTATTAAAATGGGATTTTTTTTAGGCATGCATATGTGAGATATAAGGAGAGATGCATGGGCCTGCGTGGGTTTTGATGAGATGGATTTGAGGTGTGAGATAGAAATCAGAGAAGGGTGGTTCACTTTTGGCATGAGATTTTCTAAAAGAGAAAAGTGTCAAGGTCATTATGGGTGTGTGCAGAAACTTTAGAGTTGGGACTTTAAGTTTTGGGTGGAGAGTTTTGAGTGCTGTGAGTGCCAGATCTCCACCAATTTTCTACCACCATCTCATCATCCTCCATAGAGTCTTCTGATCTTCTGGAGCATCCAAAAGTTCGAGAGCAGTTCATCAATTAGATCGACGAAGATCGACTATCGAAGGTCCCGGAGAGGAGCTAGCATTATGGAGGGGTTGATTAAGACCAGGGGTTTCGTGTGGACTCACCATGGAGGTTGAATATGGGTGCAGCTATAGCACGATGAGAGAGCATCTTTCGATGGATCTAGATTGTGGTGTTCATCTATCCACGCATAGGTACTATGTTCTGAACATAGATCAATCAGTAAATATGATTTGCTAATCGAAAGCATTTTATTTTTCTAATGCATATTAACATGTCAAAGATTCTGAGTAGGGTATTATGATTAGATCATAACATGCATAGAATTAACTATAGATTAATTCTACTTTCGTTGCTGTTAATTTTTGAAAAAGTTTCGAAAGACATGCCCTAAACCCTGCTAGTTTTCCTTCACATACCCAATCCATTTTAAATCCGATTTACTCCAAATTTGCTTTGTTTGAACAAGAAAAATATCCTCTTTTTATTTATGAATATATTTTTAAAATAGATAAATAAAATTATTAATTTTTAAAAATAAAAATAAATTAATTTATAAATTAATATTTTTATTGGTGTATTTATGATAATTATCATACTTCCTAACTTAAACTTTACTCATCCTCTAGTAAAGAAAGAATTTAGTTTTAGATATCTTTTAAGCTTTAAAATTTCAAATTTTACTATGTAATTTTCAAAATGGCCATTAATGTTTAGTAGAGCATGAATGAGGTATGTCATTAGGATATTAATACTTATCAATATAAAAATTAATTAAAAAATATTTAATTTTTTAATTTTTTTTAAATTATTTCTATCTTTATCTTTGGATCATCTGAACTTTTATATGGATAAGTGTATTATTACTTATATCCTTTATTTATTAATTTTTTTCATTCATATTATCCATTTTTTGATGCAAATATCATTGTTTACTTAGGTAATAGGCCTCGATTACTCGATGGAAAATCAATATATTTTTTTTTAATGTTATACCATTATTTAGTGTCTTAACCCCTTAAGCTTTCTATTTGATCCATGTAGCAAGTCTTAGATCAATGATTTTCAAACTAGTTGACTTTAGGGCACTAGGTATAAAATATTCCTTGGGCTTATTAGCTTGAATTAAATAGGCTACGAGTTAAGACTAGCTTTACAATGAGCTTCTTTATCCTTCCTAACTTTTGACATAAAACTCAATGCTTGCTTAAGCAAAGAGGCCCGATTACTCAATGAGAAATACTTGAAAACTATTTTATTTTAATCTTTTTACAAAGAAATATATAGTCACCCTACATAAGCCTATTAAAAGTAAACTCCTCTTTGATGCTAGTAGAGAAAATCAGAAGTGCTCAATAAAAAATTATTTATGTTCTAGACTTAATTCTTTATTAAATTTTATTAATGCTTGGTTTCTCAATATCTCATAAATTTTTTGATCTGTGCACTAATTTTTTTTTAAAAATGCTTAGTTTAACTTGATTCTTAAGCATAATCGGATGTCTAAATGCTAAATACTAACTTCTTCAAGAACTTAAAAAATTTAAAAATTTTATTATTCTCCCTCCCAACTTAATCGACATTGTCCTCAATGGAGAAAAAAAATAAAGGGTGTAATAAAGAATAAAAAAGAATACACATGACTCAATATGTTTTTGGTTCAGCATGGATTTTATAAATTTGGCTTTTCCTCCAACTTATTCAACATGTTCTAAAAAAGAATAAACTAAAAAGATAAATTATATGAAAGAAAAAATAAATATTGAGTTGCCTCCCAATAAATGCTAAGTTTACCGTCTTTAGTCATACACAATACAGCTTATCTATTCCGTGTCAAATATTAGATTGACAAATTTTAATGGTTTTGGATTGCCAATCTTAGAAAGATAGTTTGTTATCTCATTATTAATAAATTTGTTGTTAATTTTAGAAAGATAGTATTGAAGGAAAACATACAGGATTTCATGCTTGAATTTTAAAATATTTTTGAAATAATACGCAGTGAAAGATGCAGATTAAACTATTTAAACTATAAAAGCATGTAATCAAATTACGAAATCCTACATCAAAGATCTATAACATGTTATAATGTAAATATAAATTTAAAATTAAATTAATCATAAGTGGTATTGATCATATCAATACCTAGATCTAGAATAATTCTAGATCTAACCCTAGATCATATCTAGGTTACCAAGAGATTAGATATCTTACCTTTGCATGGGTTGAGAACTCCACGATTAATTTTTATTATTGCTTTTCGAGCCGCACACGCATCTGACCTCTATAGGTGATCCACACAAACCTGCAACATAGATTGGAGGTTCGTCGAATGAAGATCCACTCGAAGTGCTAGCTTCTCGTAGGTTTCTTCTGATGGTTAATCAAATACATGTTCTTGAGATCTCTTGGACACTCCAAGAGATGAAGAACATGAGGAGAAATAAGAAAAAAATCTAAATCTTGGAACTTCCATTAATTAAAATACAAAAATAAGGAAAAATAAATCCTAAGAGAAGATAAATCTTCTTCCTCAGGATATCAACGATTGATGTCCCAAAAATATCTCTATGCTAGGACAAGAGGAGACCTTCTCTTCTAGATTTTTCTTATGTTTCTAGATCTAACATCTCTGATTTTTACACTCAAAAATTTCAACAAAAATAAGAAGAAGAAGGATTCTCAAAGAAACCCTAAGAGAAGACCTTTCTTCTCTTCTCCTTCTCTCATCAGGACATGATCAAATCATGTCCAAAAAGAACACCATGCCCCAAAAACTTAGAGCACTCATCCTCATGCCATAATCCTCTCTCCCTCTTAGATTTTTATCACATAGAAATTATACAAAATAGAAAAGAAAAAAAGCTTGAAAGAAAAGCATAAGACAAGACAATCTTCTCTTACCTTTGTCCCTTCAAGACATCAACTTTTGATATCTAGATGAAGACCTCTTCTCCAAGATTCATGGTGCCCATAACCACCACACCTTTACCCTTTCTCTTCTTTGTTTTTCCATGGAAAATCTGGAGTTATTTGATGCCAAACAACTTCTTAGGAGGCGTCCCACAAGATGAGGTAAACTATGTCAAATGACTAGTCAAAGAAGGACTCCTATGGGGTGTCCAACTCTTGGATGCCCCTTCCTTGTTTCTCTGGCATGAGCACCCTGAAGTCCATGTACAAAAGAAGAGAATATATGGTTGAACAAAAATAAAGGGTGTGGGATTTGATAGCGCAAAGAAGGGGAGAGGAGTTTAGAGATCATGGGACTCTTCCAAGTAGGAAATAAATTCTAACCTCTTTCTAGTTTTGACCAAGTCAAAACATATTCCAAAACATATTCTAGTTTTGGCACCTCTCATTGGCATGAGAAAACTCACATAAAGATCAGAAAACATTGGGTGGGCATGGGCTTTCTTGAGCGCAAGAAAAGAGAGAGTGTCCCAGTCCAATTGGGACTCTTGTTTGATTAGCTCAAAATTGGTTTGAACCCAATTTAAATTATATTTAAATAAGATTAAATGTAATCCAATTAAGGATGATCCTAGTCTAACTTGGAGCTTAATTAAATCAAATTAAATCAAGATTTAAATCTGATTTAAATCTTAAGTAATTAGGTGCACCCAAGTCCTAGTCAAATAAGAAATTATTCTTTCTTGCAATTGGCTTATCCAATAGACCAACTAGACTTAATTTAATTATGTCCAAACTAATTCTAATTGAAACTAATTTAATTAGACTTGATCTTGGCCTGATTGCTCAATCAAATTGAGCCAATTAACAATCTAATTGCTAATCGATCCTCCAGCAATACTTGCATTAGGTCAAACATCAATTGTATTAATGGATTGACCTTAGAATGATTCTCAATCATCGATTAACTATCAGGTTATAAGTTCTAATGTGTGTGATCTCATAGGTTTGAACCTAGGTTAATAGCATAGAAATCAATTTTTGTATCAATCAAAGTTACCATCTAGCAATGGTTTCTGACGTTCGAATAGGTCAAATGTATGCAAAGCAACATTCTTAGAACCTTGGGCCATGGTTACTATATAATTCATCCCTATGATCAATAATGCTCAAGATGACTTTGAGTATTCTGTCAAACACTCATACAAGTCATCTCTATTGTGTCTCAAAATTTTGCAAATTCTATAACACCTCATGAGGATTATCCAGGCTTAGATTTTGCTAAATTGAAATAGAATGAGGCATTATCTTCCTGAAGCTAATCAGGAGTGGTCAATTCTATCTTGACTCACACACTGACTTTACAAGTATTTGACTATACTTAGAAATCTTTCAAACCTATATTAGAAATACAGTCAGTCCAGCACTAAAGTACAGTGAGTTGCTTGCAAGTCACCATAGTGATCTCAGATCGGAGGGACGCTTATATCCATTAGCCTTAGCTAGCTATTTTTGATAATAGAGTACTACATTGATCATGTTCAGTGCAGATGTATTCCTACATCTTACCTAGATGCCATACCAGTGTCTCCACACTACTTGGATACGAGGATAACCAATGTATATGGCATATAACGATCTACACTCGATAAGTTATCATTCTTATTAATAACTTTTCATTTGATCATAAATAATTTAAGAACCATCCGATAAATCCTTCTTTATTAATTGATTGTGGTTCTAAAGACTTCATCATAATTTAGGAGTTTATTTAAGAAAGATAGAACTTTTATGATGAATCAGCCAAATAACTATTATTATTAGATAATATATATACTAATTTCAATCATCTACCACTTAGATGATTGGCTTTAGGATACATTTTTCAACAAGTATGCGACCCCATTCTCAGACCCTTGTTCATTAAGAACTTTTTCTATTTGTTCTTCTAAAATACTCATGAATTGAGTCTTTATATTAGAAATTAAGTTTGATACAATGGGTACTGGGAGGATGACTAAAAGTAGATTTAATTCTACAGGTAAATTAATATAATCTTGCTTAAACAACTCTATTGGCTCTTCGTTGCATGCCCCTTGGTTTTTATGGGAGGAATCGGCTTTTAAGATTGAAGGAAACAAAACTTTAGGTGTATAGTTCTTGGTTAACTTATCTGTTCTCTTCTTCTCTTTATCAGTCTCATTCAAATCAAAACCAACATCAATACCAGTTCTAGGCTCAAGTTTTTCTATATGGTTAGCCTCAGTACTAATATTTTTTTCTATATTTTTATTTTGGCTAGTATCAGTACTAGACTCACTCACCTGATCATGATATGGGTCCTTAAGAATTCTATCACTTCTAAGCTCAGAAATTACTTTAGCATTCTCAAATTAAGGATTCTTAGGTGGGATTTTGGATTGATAATTAGGTTCAGATGGTTGGTGGATATTAAGTGGGCTATTTATAGGGTTTGCTATCAGTTGGTTTGGCAATTGACCTAGTTCTTTCCTCAAGATAGACTTAGCTAGTTGTCCTATTTGTGCTTCTAGCCTGGCAATGGATTGCTATTGAGTTTGAATTAGTTATTGCAGTTGATTAAATCTATCATTGGCTAGATTGGTTTGTTGAGAAGGTGGATATAATGGTTGATTATAATATAATAGTTGGATAGACTGACTAGGTTGACCACTATTATAGGCATAGTTTTGATATTGGTACCTATTTTGAATGTTTTGGACAAGTGAAATTTAGGTCTGTGCTTTAGTCTGTTGGGATATCCAAGAAAAATTAGGATGGTTGCTCTAACATGTGTTATATGAATTTAAAAATAGATCATTAATCTATTAGAAATAGTATCCCAAAGCTAATCATCAGTCTATTGATGATTGAGCTATTTCATGTAATTGTATATAAATTATTAATTGAATAAAAATTATTTTAACTTTTTCATTATAATTCTTTCATCTTCTAATGAACTCCTATCTGTTGTGACAAAGTTCTTAGGACTATTTAGAATCGACAAAGAAGGATTTATCATTTAGTCCTTAAAATTATTTACAATTAAACGATACATTGTTACTAAGGACGATAATGTTTATCGAGTATAGGTCATTGTGTGTCATATAGGTTAGTTATCCTCTTAACTAAGGAGTGTAGAGACACTGGTATGGCATGCAGGTAAGATGTAGAGGTACATCTACACTAAACATGACCGACTCTAGAGCTTTTCTGCTATCAAAAATTGCTCTAATAGAATATGGGCATAGGTGTCCCTCCAACTTGAGATCACCATGGTCACTTTCAAGCAACTAACTATGCTTGGGTGCTGGACTATCTGAATTTTTAATTCAGTGATGAAAGATTTTTTGGTATAATCAAGTACTTGAGGAGTCGATGTGTGAGTCAAGATGGGATTGACCATTTCTGGACACAGGAGCTATGTTCAATAATATTTCAATTTAGCAAAATCTTGGCCAGGGTAATTCTAGTGAGGGGTCGCAGGACTAATTGCTTTGAGACACAATTTGAATGTATCTTCTAGGGTTGACAGTTAAATGCTAAGTCAACCTATGCACAGAGGTCAAAGGGATGAATTATGCCATAACCATATTCACATAGATTCTGAATATTGCGATTGCACTATTCAACATATCCAAACATCGGGTACCATTGCTAGATGGTCACTTCGATTAGTATAGAAAATTAGTTCTTGTGCTACCGACTTAGGTTCGAACCTATAGGATCACACACACTAGAGGTTCCTACTTGATCTAATGGCTAATAAAGAGAAGTGATTTTATCACTAATTAACTCAACTTGATTGAGTGATGATTTTTTGTTCTAGTCCAATTGCATTGGATTCATTTGGATTTCACCTGATTAGGTTATAAGATGATTTAATCGCCGAGAAGGTTTAATTCCTGAACAAGGGTTTGGTTTGATTAATTTTTGATCTAATTAGGATTTAACTAAGCCTAATTAAGCCTAATTATGTTAGGTTTAATCTGGTCTAATTGGGCCTAGCCAAATTAGTTTGGATTGGGTCTTAATTGGATAAGGTTTGAAAGACTATTTTGACTAGTCTTTTGCACCACATCACCTTGATCTTAAACCCACCCTTTTCTCCACAAGAATTGAGAATTCTCATGAAGAAATGCATGCACAAGAGGGTCCATGCCCTTCCTTCTCACATCCTTAAGTGGATAAAATTAGATGGTTACTATTTGAATTTAAATGAAGTTTGAATTCGAATAAGCAACCACTTGATCCTCATCCCTCCATGCGCTCTCTACTCTATTTGGTGCAGATTAAAAGGAGTTTTGTGATGGGGCATGTGATGAATCTGAGAGAGAAGTCCTTTTGCACGAAGTCCACCATATTGTGTGTGAAAAATATCGAGTGTTTCCTAAGAGAAATTCCAGAAAGAGTGTTGCACAGGGTTCTGGGTGAGTGCTGCCCTAGGGTTTTAGCCTAGAGTTTGGGAAGAGAGAACATGAGCTGTGAGCATCACAAAATTATGAGACTCTCAAGAGACCTTCCTCTACCTCTCCCCTACCTCTGGTAATTTTCTAGAGCATCCAAAATCATTGGTTGGAGATCAAATCAGTTCGATCCGAATCAGCCATCAAAGGATTACGGTGTCAAGCTAGCACTCGAGAGGAGCCGATCAAGATTGGTGCCTTGTGTGGATGATCCATGGAGGCCAAACACATTGTATGGCTGTATCACAATGAGTGGACATCCCTGGCAATATTTGAATTGCGGTGATCGACTACCCATGCAAGATAATGTGTTTTGAACACATAGAGCAGTAAAAAATAGTTTTACTGCAGTTTCTATTTTTATTTTCAGATATGCATGCATATATGATACATTAGATCCTGTAGGATGTAGGGTTTTCAGATTAGATCTATAGTCTTGTTATTAATTTGATTAATAATAGTTTTTACTGCATATGTTTTTCGAAAAAAGTTTTTGAAAGTAGAGCTAGAAACCATGCACGCTCCCTTCAATTGGTATCAAAGCAGCAGGTTCTTTAATGTATTATATATGTGTGATTTAGATTATTTTTAGATTAAATCTAAATAATAATCTAATCTAAAAATAAAAATGATGATCGCATGGATTGTAGGTTGTTCTGTTATAAGGTTTATCTCTTATAGTGGAGAGATTTTCCTGGTACGTTACAATCTATAAAATTGATCATAAAAACTTTAGATTAAATTTAATATTTTTTATGATGCATTTGAAGGGTTTAATCTGAATTTTATCCTAAATTAGTGTTTAGATTAGATCTAAATAATTTCATGATTTTTTGTAGAGTATATAGTTTTAGATTAAACCTGAATAGGATCTTAGAAAGGTTATATTTGTCAGTCGAGCTGGTTCTCTTTGGAATCAAGCCAACTCAATCAGCGTGCTAGCCATGATATGATTTTTGAATTGATGCTCTAGCTGGCTCGATCAGAAATCGAGTTGGCTTGACTTCAATTCGGGCCAGCTCGGATTGGATCCGAGCTTGCCCAATGGTAATGATGGCTTTTGGGCCTTTTGCCCAAGTTGGCTGTCTCAGAATCCGAGCCGACTCGGCTTCTACTTAGGCCAGCTCAGATGGAATCTAAGCTAGCTCAATTGAGAAGTTGGCTGAATGTTATAATTGGCTGATTTTATGAAATCAAACCTACATCTAGTACTTGTTTATGAAATAAGTCGATCCATTTTTGAAATGAGTTGACCTATTTAATGAATTAGTGCTAGGATGCAAAGAACCTTTCAAAAATTTTGAAAAATATTTTTGAAATGCCGAACCCCAACCCTTAGCCTTCAACTTAATTGAGAATTAAGCATGTTGAATTAGGATCTAAAATTATGAATTAAAGATCCTAAGTCATTGATCATAAAATGTTGGTTATTGGGTTGGTTGAATTAGGTCCATTAATTGGGTTAGACCTAAGGTTAGTTAAAGAATAGACTAAATTAGAGTAATTGATCAAATCTAAATAAATGTTGAATTAGATTAGGTCAAGGACTCTTTAGACCAAATTATAATAGTTGTAGTTGGTCAAACCCATGCCTTTAACGAGGACCAAATGGACTTGATTCGTGGCTACGTGGTTGAAACTAAAATCACTAGGTTGGTCAAATTGAAACTAATGAACCGGATGGTGCTAAGGTAAGTCTGGCAGCTCAGACTAGTGATTTTTAATTCAGAGCTACTCGCATTGATTCGATCTTTGATGAGTTAATGGCATATTCCTTCCATTGATCTTACTTACCTGACGATTATACCACTTGATGATTTAGGCTCACCCATGTCAATTAGGTAAATTAGTTTGACTGATTTAGGTGCTCCTAATGCTGGCATGAATTAGGTTCTTATTAATTTGACTTGGTGAAGTCAGTGGGAGGATCCAAATTCACTAGTTAATTCTTCTTAAAATTGACTAATAAAATCCTCTAAAATTATTAGATCCTTAAAATAATAAAGTTATGGTGATAACTAAGTCATAGCCTCTTATTAAATTAAGTGATAATGGGTCCATTGGTTTAATAATCATTGAAGGTCCAAAGATCTGATGCTTATTGACTAATGAAATTATCATTTATAATATGATAATTTGGTCATATCTTTCTCATGGTGGTTAGGTTGGCTAGCCAAAGTCAGGCTTGATCATTTTTTGGTCTGATGCACCAAATATGATCATGTTAATAGTTGGACCTAATTGGATGTTTTCAATGAAGGCCAAAGCCTATTGATTAGACTTTCGGGGCAAAAAATTAAATTACTAAAAGTTGTTTGGTGAAACAATCGATTATGAATGATGCATGCTAATTTATAGCTATGGCAAGTGCACCAGTCAATCAAGTAATAAAGTAAATAAGTAGAGTATCATCCCTAGAGGATTGAAAAATAAGTACTAAAAAGTTCTTTCCTATGCTTTATTTGGAAGACCGACTTATGAGAATAAGAAATTAAAGAATAAAATAAAGAAATAATTAAAAATTTAAGAAAATAGAGAGAGTATAATTGTTAGGGTTTTAAACTTAAGAGCAAAGGGGTACTAAGGCAATCGGTTCACCAACTCAGTCAATACAATATTCGGGTTATTAGATTAATTTTATTTCATGTGATGGTGGAGTTTCCTAGTTTATTTACTACCTTTTGGTTCAGGTGTAGCAAAACTATCAATATTTATTAATTATCCTTTGATCCAGGTGTAATTTAAATAAATATCAATGCATTAAGTTTTGTAAAATCTTCTAATTAAAATATGCTGCATCCAAAGCACACTAAAATTTTTGCATGCATATGAATTCTAATTTGATTCATAATGCAAGATATATAATCAAGAAGCAATAACATAGATGTACTTGGTCCGTAACATCTATGTTCATCAAATCAATTAGAAGATAGCCAATAATCTAAAAGCATTAAGATCATATTTATATACTCCTCATGAATAAAATTTAAAATTAAAAATAATTCATATTGAATATTACATCAAAAGAGTGGCTACACCTTAGCCTTAGTAAAAGAAAATTTAGTTCATGATAACAAGTTCAAAAATAATAAATAAAATAAAAATCATAAAAAAATTAGATTGTTTGATTGCTGAAATTGGTTGTCCATTGTTCTTGGTGTGGAAAACTTGGTGAAGAAGAAGAGAAGCTCCTTGATCGATGTCCTAATTGTCAGAAGAAGAAAAGAAGAAGAAAAATAAAAAAATAAAAACCTCTTTTTCTTCTCTCTCTCTCTTCAAAACTCTCTCTTCCTAAACTCTCTGTAAACTCTTTCTCTTCTCCACTATTCCCAGGCTCTCTCTCTCGGCTCTCTCAGGGCCTTTTTATAGACTAGAGTTGGTTTTTGATTGAAATCCCTTCAAAATTTCTGGAAGAATTAGGTTTAAAACTCCTTGGATGACTCAAATTAAAACCTAGATCATTCTGGCCATTGGATGGCAATCAAACGAGCCAAAAACCACTCAAAATTTGCTTTTAATCTCCTAGATCTACTCGAATTAAACAACAGCCATTGGATCAACTCCTAAATCGATTATGGGCCATCGGATCAACATCTGAGAGCCTTTAAAAGCCTTAGTTAAAACCCAGAATCGCCTTCAGCCCTTGGATCCTGATCTGCTGCTACGGATGCTGTCCATCAGTGCAAAAATCCCACCCATTCGATCAAATTCCAGTGAACAACATCCATCGGATCAAGTAGAATTTCTAGATTACCCTCTATAGACTATGTGCGAGCCCAGCGTTGCATGGACCATCGCTTTGTTCAGCCAATTGGAGCACGCTTTTCCCTATGAAATCCCCAAAATGCCCTCTATAATGGTCCACTATACGCCATGAAAAATGTTGACGTCAGCTCGGCATAAGCAGTCAGTCTGAGCATGGTTGGGCTAGGCGGTCTGCTGAGCCAGTTTTTCTGAACCAATTTGAACCAGACCGATCGATTTTTTTTTGAAATTCAATTTTGGGCTCGTTTGAAGTCCGTTTTGCTTGAAATTTATTTCATCTGATTCAGAAAAATAAAATCTTCATATTGGTGGCCTTCTTTCCTACATAAGATTAACAAAAATATTAATTTTTTTATAATATATAAATTTATTTTATAATTTAATACTTTTATTAATGTATTTTTACCACTTATCACACCCTCCAACTTAGTCATTGCTAGTCTCTTAGCAATGCTTTATTTAATACCATATTTCAATAAGATTATCCATCAAAAAGATAAATCTAGAATTAAAGATCAAAAATTTTAGAAAATACGACTAACTAAGCATTGAGCTTCAAAAGCAAATTTTGTAGTCAATACAATTAAAAATTTTCTTAGAGTACATCAAAGATTTATAGCACTTATGTTCGTGATGACTAACTTTAGCATTTCAGTATTAAATTAAAGGACAAAAGTATCCTCTCTTATCACCTATTTTGATCAATTTTTTATATATTCTCAATTTTATACTCATGAATTAAGGTAGCTTTCACATTGCCCATTTTTTTTTTAAATTTGTTGAGCATCTTGGCCTTCCCTCTATCATTTTACGTGAATTTTCACACTTGACCAAGGTGCAGAGACCCAGTTACTAGGCTTTGGGCAATCCACATATACTCTATCTTTTGCACTTTATTTTTAGACAGATAGCTCTTTTCTTAAATTCAAGTTTCTTTGATTAAAATGTATATTAATTACTAATTTTCAATGATAATTGAATCCTCAGTTGGACTTATAATTAATATCTACTTTATCTTGTTAGCGTGCATATGTAATTAGAAGTACTAATAGTCTTTTGATGACCTAAGTAGGCTGCTAAAAGTCTGACCAACTAATCTATTTCTTTAACTAGTTACATTCATTAGCAGATACTTCTATCTTTTATCACTTGTCTAGTCTATCTTGCTCAAATAATAATAATTTTTTTTTTACCCCTTAACTTATTCTACATTGTCTTAAAGGGGAAAGAAAAATAAAGAGTGCAATAAAGGATAGAAAGAAATATACCTGATTTAGTTCAGTCTGGTTCTTTGAAGCTTTAAAATTTAGCTTGAGTTCTCATTGATTTTTCTCTACAAAATTAAAAGTACACACCAAAGCAGTAAAAGAGCAACAACAAATTATAGAAAAATTAAAAAAAAATGATCAAAATTAAAAAGAAAAGAAATGCCTATCTAGTAGATCTGATTTATAGTCTTCAGCTTGACTTTCTTTGAGTTCTGAGTTAAATCAATCCGGTACCACTTCAATTAGAATACTTTCATGTTTAGTTGAGCCCTCTTTCAATTGGACATTTCTAGCTTTCATACTTTCAAACCTATTTTCTACAAAATTCTCATATAATGAATTGTCAATAATATCAATTAGAAAATAAGTTTGATTATCATCAGGATGTTTAGTATCTTTGAAAATATTAAAAGTAACTTATTCATCTTGAATTCTAAGAATTAATTTTTCTTATTGAACATCTATTAAAGCTCTTCCAGTAGCTAAAAAGAATCTCCCTAAGATAAGAGATACATCATGATCATCTTCCATATCAAGAATAATAAAATCAATAGAAAAAATAAACTTGTTAACCTTTACCAAGACATCCTCCACTATACCTCTTGGATATTTGATGGATCTATCGGCTAATTGAAGAGTAATAGTGGTAGGCTTTAGTTCTCCTAGACCAAACTTCCTAAAAATAGAAAAAGGAATGAGATTAATACTTGCTCCTAGATCACATAAAACTTTATCAAAACTACAATCACCAATAATGCAAGGGATGGTAAAACTTTCTGACTCTTTTAGCTTCGGTGGTAATTTATTTTGAAGTATTGCTGAGCATTCTTCATCAAATTTATTCTCTCATGCTCCTTCAATTTTTTCTTATTTATTAGGATTTCTTTGAGAAACTTGGCATACCTGAGCATTTGAGTGATAGCATCTACAAAAGAAATATTAATATATAAATTCTTTAAAATTTTAAAAAAAATTAAAAAATTCCTTATCTGGATGCTATATTTGTCTCTTTAGGAATGGTAGTGGCGGCATGTAGGGCTTCACATTTGGATCGACAAACTGTATACCTGGAGACCATCCATCTACTGGTTGTTTTGGTGATTGACGAATTTTAGTTGATGATTCCTTATTTATAGTTGGCTCTTCAGTCTCTTTCTTCTGATGTGGCTCCTCCAGTTTTTTACCACTTCTTAGGGTGATAGCATTGACTTGCTCCCTAGGATTGGTCTTCGTGTTGCTGGGCAAGGATCCCTGAGGTCTCTCGGAGATTATCTTAGCCATTTGGCCTATTTGCATCTCCAAGTTTCGAATTGCTGCTGCTTGATCCTGCCTAAGTTTAGCTTCCAAATTTTTTATAGTTGCTTCTTGGTTTTGCATGAATTTGATCATCAGCTCCTCCATGTTGGACTTCTTTTGAGATACTTGGAACCCCAGGGGTGGCTGTTGTGCTGCATTTTGATTGCTCCATGAGAAATTTGGGTGTTGCCTCCACCTTTGATTGTATGTGTTGGAGTAGAGATTGTTTTGTTGTGGCCTAAAGAAATTACCAACATAATTAGTTGTATCAGTTGCTTTAGCAAAAGAATTACCTATTTGGCAATTGCTCGTATCATGTCCTCCTCCACATAGGTCATAGGTGATGTTCTAAACATGCATAGCTGTTTTCTTCAAGTTGTTGACTTTGGCTCTAAGGGCTACAATTTTAGCTAGTAAGGTTAGCATGCAATCTACTCCCTGCACAGCTACTGATCTTTTCGGTATCATGCATTTTGTCTACCACTGATAGTTATTTGATACCATCTCATTGATCAGATCGAAGGCTTCTTCCTCCATTTTTTGGTTAATAGTTCGTCCTGTTGCTGCATCAATCATAGAATGATTAGTAGGAGATAAACCATTATAAAAAAGTTTGTACCTAAAGCCATACGGATAGTTGATGATGTGGATATCTTCTCAGCAGTTCCTTGAAATGCTCCCAAGCCTCATATAGTGTCTCCATGTCTATCTGCATAAAAGAAATGATATCGTTGCACATCTTGGCAGTCTTGGAAGGTGGAAAGTGCTTGGCTAAGAATTTTTGGGCTAGGACATCCCAAGTTATGATAGAACCTGTAGGAAGAGAATGAAGCCAACTTTTAGCTGTCCCATAAAGAGAAAGGAAATAACCTTAATCTAATAGCATCATCCGACACCCCATTAATTTTAAAAGTATCATAAAGTTCAAGAAAGTTAGAAATATGGGCATTCAGATCATCATGCATGTGTCCACTGAATTGGACAGTTGATTGAATCATCTGGATCATCGTCAATTTTATTTTAAAGTTGTTTGCTTGCACAGGCAGTCTCCTGATGCTCGAAGTTGCATCAACCACAAATGGTGTGATGTAATCATTTAATGGATGATATACTGATTGAATAGCTTCATGCTGTCCCTCGGTTGCCATATCCAATCCTAGATTAATGTCGTTAGGATCTTCAGCTACCATATTTCTTTCTTATTATAGTCTTCTGAATTTTTGGATCTAAAGGTAGCAAGTTACTATGTCCAGTACGTGTCATGCACTTAATAGTTTTTTTTAAAAATAAAGTAAGAACAAAAATTAAAAATAAAATTTTAAAGTAAAGCTAGGATCAAAATTTTAATATTATTTTAGACATAATCCCCAGCAACGGCACCAAAAACTTGATGCGTGCTAATCTATAGCTATGGTAAGTGTACCAGTCGATTAGGTAATAAAGTAAATGAGTAGAGTATCATCCCTAGAGGATTGGAAAATAAGTATTGAGAAGCTCTTTCCTATGCTTTATTTAGAAGACCGATTTATGAGAATAAGAAATTAAAGAATAAAATAAAAAAATAATTAAAAATTTTAAGAAAATAGAGAGAGTGTAATTATTAGGGTTTTAAACTTAAGAGCAATAGGTTACTAAGGCAATCAGTTCACCAACTCAGTCAATACAATATTTAGGTTATTAGATTAATTTTATTTCATGTGACGGTGGAGTTTCCTAGTTTATTTACTATCCTTTGATCCAGGCATAGCAAAACTATCAATATTTATTAATTATCCTTTGGTCTAGGTATAATTTAAATAAATATTAATGTATTAAGTTTTGTAAAACTCTCTAATTAAAAGACACTGCATCCAAAGCGCACTAAAATTTTTGCAAGCATATGAATTCTAATTTGATTCATAATACAAGGTATATAATCAAGAAGCAATAACATGGATGTACTTGGTTCGTAACATCTATGTTCATCAGATCAATTAAAAGATGGTCAGTAATCTAAAAGCATTAAGATCAGATTTATATACTCTTCATGAATAAAATTTAAAATTAAAAATAATTCATACTAAATATTGCATCAAAAGAGTGGCTACATCTTAGCCTTAGTAAAAAAAAATTTAGTTCATGACAACAAGTTCAAAAATAATAAATAAAATAAAAAGCATAAAAAAATTAGACTGTTTGATTGCTGAAATTGGTTGTCCATTGCTCTTGATATAGAAAACTTGATGAAGAAGAAGAGAAGCTCCCTAATCGATATCCTGATTGTCGAAAGAAGAAAAGAAGAAGGAAAATAAAAAAATAAAAACCCCTTTTTCTTCTCTCTCTCTTCAAAACTCTCTCTTCCTAAACTCTCTATGAACTCTTTCTCTTCTCCACGGTTCCCAAGCTCTCTCTTTTGGCTCTCTCAGGGCCTTTTTATAGACTAGAGTTGGTTTTTGATTGAAATCCTATCAAAAATTTTGGAAGAATTGGGTTAAAACTTCTTGGATGACTCAAATTAAAACCTAGATCATTCTGGCCGTTGGATGGCTATCAAACAGGCCGAAAATCATTCAAAATTCACTTTTAATCTTCCAAATCCACTCGGATTAAATAACAGCCATTGGATCAACTCCTAAATAGATTATGGGCCATCAGATCAGCATCTGAGAGCCTTCAAAGCCTTGGTTAAAATCCAAAATCATCTTCAGCCATTGGATCCCGATCAGCTGCTACGGATGTCGTCCACCAGCGCAAAAATCCCACCCATTTGATCAAATCCCAGTGAACAGCATCCATCAGATCAGGTAGAATTCTCAGATTATCCTCTGTAGACCATGCGCGAGCCCGACGTTGCATGGACCGCCACTTTCTTCGGCCAATTGGAGCACGCTTATCCCTGTGAAATCCCCAAAATGCCCTCTATAGTGGTCCATCGTGCACCGCAAAAAATGCTAACATCAGCTCAGCATAAGCATGGCATTAGCGGTCGGTCTAGGTGTGGTTGGGCTGGGCGGTCTGCTGAGCCAATTTTTCTGAACCGATTTGAACCAGACCAATCGATTTTTTTGTTTAAATTCAATTTTGGGCTCATTTGAAATCCATTTTGCTTAAAATTTATTTCATCTAATTCAGAAAAATAAGATCTTCATATTGGTAGCCTTCTTTCCTGCATAGAATTAACAAAATATATCAATTTCTTTAAAATATATAAATTTATTGTATAATTTAATACTTTTATTAGTGTACTTTTACCACTTATCAGTGAACATACCTATAGGTGCACATGGATTGACCAATCAAAATTGAGCTCGTGTATAGTCTATGTGGATTATAGTACCTACTAAGAAATTAGAGGTAATTTCTCAAATTGGATTTAGATGCTACTAGTTCGAATAAAATAGTGGAAGAACCTTTAGACTAAAGTCCAAGTCTTTAAAGTAAATAATTCAAATACTAATTAGGTTTGATTTTTTTTTTTGTATAGAAATGGCCACTATCCTATCACTTCGGTCATTATTAGATAATGACAAACTGATGAAACCTAACTTTGATAGTTGGTATCAAAAGTTAAAGATCATTCTGGAGCATAAGCGGATCCTGTATATTCCGACAGATCCTGCACCTGAGGAGCTAGCTCCAAATGCAAGAGGTGCGGTCAGAGATACTTACTAGAAGTGGCTCAATGATTGCACCACTATTCGGTGTATTATGCTGGTGGCAATGAATGATGAGTTTAACCATAGGTTTGAGAATGCCTAGCTATAGGAGATGCTTAAAAAGTTGAATGACTCCTTTGGTATGCCTGACGATGTTGAGAGGCATAAGATAAGTTGTGTCATTTTCAATGCTTCGATGAGGGATGGGGTGTCAATCACCGATCATATATTGTACATAATTGAGATGATTGAGCACCTGAATAACCTGGGCTTCCCCCTACATGAGCAGCTCGATAAGGATGCGATCCTTAATTCTTTGTCCAAGTCCTTCCTCTCCTTCCTTACTCATTTTAGAATGACAAAGCCTATGGTGAACTATCATGGTTTATTAGGATTGCTGTAGAATTTTGAGAAAGATCACCAGCTCCATAAGGGATTGACGAATATAGTGGGAGGATCTTCTTCTGGTCGACCCTTTAAGAAAGGAAAGAAGAATAAGAAGGTGCAGTCGCATGCTAGGACGTCTGCACAGGATCAGACCAAGAAGCACAAGCCCGACCAGAGCTAGGTGGAGTGCTTCTTTTGCAAGAAGCAAGAGCACTAAAAGAGGAATTATCCTTAGTATATTGCCTTCCTAGATCCGAATAGGCCTAGGAAGAAGCAAGTAGTTGCTAGGCAAGATAATTATATGATAATACCTTGCAACTTTTCAATTTATGATACTATTGCCTGGGTATTAGATACTGAAAGTCCTTATCATATTTGTAATTCGATGTAGGATTTGCAGGTCAGAAGGAGATTTTATGAAGATGAGAGATTCCTGAACATTGAAGATGGAAGACAAGTTTCAGTTCTAGCTTTAGGAATCATGAACCTTATAATCAATTCTCATAGAATTATTTTTAGTGATTGTCACTTTTGTCCAAGTTTTTTATTGAATGTAATTTTTGTAGGCCTTTTGGCCAAGAATAGTTATCGATTTTCAATAAAAATAAATTTTTGTGATATCATTTTGAATGGTGTTATAGTTTGTGTTGGATAATTGAATAATGAAATTTATTTATTATCATAATCTATTAACATAGTCCAAACCTTCGGTAAACATTCTAGAATAAACAGTGTCAGATGTCTACCTTTGGCATTGTAGGCTAGGTCACATCAACAAGAATAGAATAAATAGGTTAGCTCAAGAAGAAATTCTTGAAGTTAGTGATTGTGAATCACTTTCGACCTATGAGTCCTATCTTCTTGGTAAGATGACCAAGTCATCTTTTACTAGAAAAGGTGAGCGAGCCAGTGAACTCCTAAGTCTAGTACATATTAATGTATGTGGATCCATGAGTACAAGCACCAGAGCTGGATATTTCTACTTCATAACCTTCATAGATGACCTATCAAGATTTGGGTGTGTCAATTTAATGAAGCATAAGTCAGAGTCGTTTAAAATGTTCAAACTATTCCATAATGAGGTAGAAAAATAAACTAGGAAGAGTATTAAAATTTTTTGGTCTGATCGAGAGGGTGAGTACCTTTTTAGTGAATTTTTGACATATCTTGGAGAGAATGGAATTGTTTTTTAATGGACTCCTCTTGGAACACCACATCATAATGGTGTATCTGAAAGGAGGAATCAGACTCTGTTGGACATTGTTCGATCATTGATAGGATTTGCCGGTCTGTCGATCTTCCTCTAGGGATATGCACTCGAGTCAGCTTGTTATATTCTAAATAAAATTTTAAGTAAGTTTGTTTCTAAAATGCCATATGAGATGTGGATAGGATGTAAGTCAGTACTCTCACACCTTAGGATTTAGGGGTGTCTGGCTTATGTTAGACATTTGGCAATGGACAAGCTCGGACCTAGGTCTGATAAGTGTAGCTTTATAAGATATCCAAAAGAGATCAAAGGGTATTACTTCTACTTAGCTGATGAGCAAAAAGTATTTGTCAGCCTTAAGGTAGTCTTTTTAGAAAAATAATTTTTTGGTGAAGGAACTAATGCCTCTAAGATTGAGCTTGAGGAAGTTCGATAGGTGGAAGAACCAACACAATTAGCTAAACCTGAACTGAATTTGATTCGATCAAACTTGGAGCCTACTGAACCTATACCCTTAAGGCAATCTAGTAGAGTACCACATTAGCTGGACAGATACTATGATTTCTTGATTCAGGATGGTGATCCTATCGAACTCGATGAGAACGATGAGTATCCGATCATCTACATGGATGCAATGTAGAGATCTGACTCAAGCAAATGGCTTAAGGCCATGCAATCCAAAATGGAGTCCATGAAGGTCAATGATGTATGGACATTGGTTGAAGGTGTAAAACTCATAGGATGTAAGTGGATCTTCAAAAGAAAAAGGAGTGCAGACAGAAAGGTAAAGATCTATAAAGCTCATCTGATTGCCAAGAGACAACGTTAACGTTATGGTATTGACTATGATGAGATATTTTCTCCTATAGCAATGCTCAAATTCATTCGAATTATGCTTGCAATAGCTGCACATCTGAATTATGAAATCTAACAGATGGATGTGAAAACTGTTAGATATGTGTGACCTAGAAGCTAGAATTGGCTGACACTTGTAATACACTTCTAGGGGCAAAGTTATAATTTTGACTATAAATAATAAAATAGGTTATTTTCTATCATAAATGTGTATTTAGTGTTTGTGATACATCCCTTGAGTTAATGGTAATGATAATTCTTATTTTTAAAAGTTGAAAATTTAAGACAAGAATTTTCATTATTAACTCATAAAATGCTCTTGATCCTAGGATTATCATGAGGATGGTGATTGATCCAAAAAGTTGGTGTACAATTGCTTTTTCATAGTAGATGAGTCTTGAGTCTATGGTGTAGAGACATCGGAGCGAGAGTATAGGTACTCGTTAGAGAATGAGGGCACTGAGCATGAGCACCTCGAGCAGTCATAAGAAAGTCTATCTTCCGTCGATGACTGACTCGAAGCTACAGTGGTGTGTTTGATTCTTTGACCTGAGGTGCATCGATAGTTCACTTTGAGGTGTTATAGTTTGACTACACCATGACTCGATCTCCTAGCCATTCGGAACTCTGAGGTGTATGTTGGCTATATCATATTCATTGTAGAAATTGGATTGCACGAAGAAGGAATCTATCTACCTCGGTGGATGAGGAGCAGCCCTATGATAATCATGAGAATCAAGTTCATAAGCCCATGGCCATGGCAGAGTGAAATAATAGAAAGAGTTTCTATTAAGGTTTTCACATCGGACTTGAATCGAATGATTAAATCATATGATAGAAATTAGGGTTTGACGAGTTCACCTTAACCCTAATCTGATCGGGGCTCAAGATAGAAGAACTTAATCACACAGGTAGCTGCACCAAGAGGTTCATTTTTAGTTTTGATGGGTTGCCACCATATACTGCTAGGTGTCACTAGTGGATTTTGGGAGCAATTAGAATGAGGTAGATGATCGATCATTCTAGTTGTCTGAATCAGGAGAGTTCTGATCCATCGAAAGAAGTTTCGATGATGTCGATGATAGAGATCGCGACATATCCCATTACCATATAGAACTAAATCTAATTGGGTAATACAAATAAGGATTTGAATCTAGATATCATCAATTGGATTAATCCAGTTCAATTGATTTGAATTAGATTCAATTAGGTTCAAGAAAATCGTGCTAGCACACGATTGAGCCTAATGTTTTCCTTCTACTATCATTAAAAGATGTCTTGACTATGCCAAATGAGTTTGTGCTCGCTCAGGTACCTTTACCTGGTCTAATTAAAGCTTGTCTAGATCAGAAAAGGGTTATCTTAATTTATGAGATAAATTTGAGACAATACCTACCATTTTTCGTCATCTGCAAATTCTTGTCTTTTAACTTTGGTCAAATGTTGACCTTTGACCCTTAGATATCTACCCATGTGTCATGCATATATTGGAGAGCAGATAGGGGCTTGTCCCCTTGCTAGATTTTAGAAAGGAGGGGGTGCACGCCTTGGGAGGCATGCACCTATGGATAGGGACGACTGGAGTCCCATATGGATGGGAGTCCAGGTTGCTTCTTGGTTTCTAGTTAGGTGGCCTATAACTATAGACTATGACCAGTCTTAGGCACCATCTAAGGATGAATTAGTAGGGCTCTCATATGATTAGATCAGATGATGTCATCCCACCAATCATATTTAGATCTGATTGCACGAAGCAACGTGATTGGTCGGGATGATGTGGCACTGCATAGCGCAGTAGGGTCTATATAAACCCTATCTATGCCCAACTTTAATAGAGTTCTCTCTTAGCCCATGCCACAAGGCTGCCCCTCTTCCTCTTTCATGCCATCTTCTGATCCTCTCTCTCCTCTCCATGCCTAAGAAAAGTTGGACTCCAGTTTGGTGCGATCCAGGTAAGAAAAAGCTGACGAGAAAAGAAGAAGGCAGCTCTGCTGCAGAGATGATAGCAGATCTTTGAAAGAAGTTTTGAAGATCCTCCAAAATAGATCAAGATCTAATTTTTGGAGAGGTTCTAAAAAAGGAGAAGATCTTCAGATCTAGCCTAAGTGGATATCGGTAGAGACCAAGTGCTTGCATGGCTAGATCTAGAATCTCAGACAATCAGCAAGATCATCAAAGGGTAATCTGATTACCCAGCATCAAGGTATAATTAAATTAGATTTAATTTATTTTTATTTTTATTTATTAGATCTATAAAATTGGATCTGAAATATCTCATATTTGATCTAGATATACGAGAAATTTTTTTGAAATATCTCTTTTGATCTGATCAGATCTGAACGAACCTGATCCAAAAAATCAGGATTTTTCCTTCAATTGGTATCAGAGCCAGGTTCTCTAAATTATTTAAATCTAATTTTTTTTAATTTATTTTGATCTAATAATTAATAATTTTAGATGTCACATGAGATGTGATTAGATCTAAAATCAAGAAAATTAAAATTAAATAATATAGATCTAAGTTCTACAATATGCATGACTAGTTATAAAATAGAATAGTTCTATACATAGTCTTGCATAATCATGATTTATTTTAATTAAATTATAATTTTAGATTTATTTATTTTTTATTTTCTAATGATTATAAATATTATAATAAGATCTAAAAAATAAAAAATAAAATTATTTAATTTTTAGATCATATGAGATATGATGAATGCATGTTTAGACTAGTTGTAGAATAGTTCTATATAATTATCTAGATTAGAATTTATTTTGATGTGATCAATTTAAATCTAATTTTTTAGATAATTATGAGATAATTTAGATTAAAAAAATATGCATAATATGATACATAAGATGTATGCAAAACTGAAGAAAAATCCTGATTTTTTGGACCAGATTTGTTCAGATTTGATCGGATCAAAAGATATATTTCAAAATTTTTTCTCTTTGATCCTAATCAGATCTGAGATATTTTAGATCCAATCCTTATTATTCTAATAATAAAAATAAAATCTAAATAAATTTAATTTAATTTAATTTACCTTGATGTAGGGTAATCCTATTACCCGTTGATGATCCTGTAAGCAGCGGAAGGTTCTGGATCTAGCCATGCAAGTGCCTGGCCTCTACCAGTATCCACTCTGGCTAGATCTGGAGGTCCTCTTCTTCTCTATCACATTTTCAAAAATTAGATCTGGATCTGATTTAGAGGATCTTCAAAATACCTTTTGAAGATCAACAGTTGTCCTTTGCAGCAGTGCAGCCTTCTAGCTTTCTGTCGCCTTTCTCTCATCTGGATTGCACCAACTTGGATCCCAAACACCTTTGGGCATGGAGAGGAGAGGGAGAAGATGGACTTGGCATGGAGGAGGAGGAGGGAGGCAGCCTTGGGGCATGGAGAATTTTCAATTTCAGATGCTCCTTGAGTTGGGCGCAGGATCTTATTTATAGACTATGCGTGATCCAACTCCTCTTCTTCCCAACCAATCACAACCCTTTATGAAATCAGATCTAAATCTGATTGATGGGAATAGAGTCCCCTGGATTCCTCCTTAGATGGTGCCTAAGACCAGTCAAACTTGGTTCTTAGGAGAAGTCTAATCAGAATCCAAAAAGGGAGATGGAGTCCCTATCCAACAGGGACTCCTGGGCGCCTCCAGCTTGGGCACACGCCAAGGGTGGCATGCGCCCTCCTCCTTGCCAGGTTCTGGCAGGGGGACAAGCCCCCACCAGCTCTCCAATAGGTGCATGACACGTGGACAAAAGTCAAAGTATCAATGGTCAACATTTGACCAGTCAAAGGTCAACTTTTGACCAAAGTCAAAGGACGAGAAATGGCAGGTGACCAAAAATGGCAGGTATTGTCTTACAAAATAAGACAACCCTTTTCTGACCTGGACAGGCTCCAGTCAGACCAAGTGAAGGCCTCTGATTGAGCACAAACTCCTTTGGCTCAGTCAGGACAACTATTTATGATAGTAAAAGAAGAACGTTAGGTTCAATCGAGTGCTAGCACGATTTCCTTGAACCTAATTGAATCTCATTCAGATCAATTGAACTGGATCAGTTCAATTGATGATCACCAGATTCAAATCCCTTGTTTGTGTGACCCAGTTAGGTTCAGTTCTGTATGGTAATGGGATATGTCATGATCTCTATCATCGACATCATCGAAACTCCTTTCGATGGATCAGAACTCTTCTGATTCGAACAGCTAGAATGATCGATCATCTAAATCATTCTAATTGCTCCCAAAATCCACCAGTGACACCTAGCAGTATATGGTGGCAACCCATCAGAGCTGAATGCGAACCTCTTGGTGCAGCTACCTATGTGATTAAGTTCTTCTATCTTGAGTCCCGATCAGATTAGGGTTAAGGTGAACTCGTCAAACCCTAGTCTCTATCATATGATGTAATCATTCGATTCAAGTCTGATGTGAAAATCTAAATAGAAACTCTTTCTATTATTTCACTCTGCCATGGCCATGGGCTTCTGGACTTGATTCTCATGATCATCATAGGGCTGCTCCTCTACCACCGAGGTAGATAGATTCCATCTTGATGCAATCCAGTTCCTACAATGAACATGCTATAGCCAACATACACCTCAGGATTTTGTATGGCTAGGAGATCGAGTTATGGTGTAGTCAAACTATAACACCCTCAAGGTGAACTGCCGATGCACCTCAGGTCAAAGAACCAAACACACCATTGCAGCATTGAGTCAGTCATTGACGAGAAGGTAGACTTCCTAATGACGACTCGAGGTGGTCATGCTCAATGCCCTCGTTCTCTAACGGGTACCTGTACTCTCACTTTGGTGTCTCCACACTGTAGACTCAAGACTCATCTACTAAAGAGAAGCAAATGTACACCAACCTTCCGAATCAATCACCATCCTCATGATGATCCCATGGTCGGGAGCATTTTTTGAGTTAATAATGATTATTCATGTCTTAAATTTTCAACTCTTGAAAATATGAATTATTATTATCAGGATTTTGTATGGCTAGGAGATCGAGTTATGGTGTCATCAAACTATAACACCCTCAAGGTGAACTGCCAATGCACCTCAGATCAAAGAACCAAACACACCATTGCAGCATTGAGTCAGTCATTGACGAGAAGGTAGACTTCCTAATGACGACTCGAGGTGGTCATGCTCAATGCCCTCGTTCTCTAACGGGTACCTGTACTCTCACTTTGGTGTCTCCACACTGTAGACTCAAGACTCATCTACTAAAGAGAAGCAAATGTACACCAACCTTCTGAATCAATCACCATCCTCATGATGATCCCATGGTCGGGAGCATTTTTTGAGTTAATAATGATTATTCATGTCTTAAATTTTCAACTCTTGAAAATATGAATTATTATTATCAATTAACTCAAAGAATGTATCACAGACACTAAATACACATATGTGATAGGAAATAACCCATTTTATTGATTTTAGTCAAAATTATAATTTTGCCCTTAGAAGTGTATTACAAGTGTCAGCCAATTCTGGCTTCTAGGGCACATATATCTAACAAAAACGTGTATTAATTTAGATCAATTTTATATATGAGATATATGATGTAGATCCAACTAGTTTTGTAGATTTATATTTTTGATTAAGGCGTTCTCCTTGGCCGTTTGGTCATAAGAACAAAGTAGGGTTTAAATGCCCTCTCCTTCCATTCGATGGGATGTTCTTATGATGTGTAGGGGTGCTGAGCGTTCATCCTTAATCAGAAATCAAAAACTTACTTTCTAAAAAATCCTAGATCCTGAAACCTTAGAATTTTATTACATATTTTGTTTATGAACCCTAACTTAACTAAGAATTAAGATTATGAAATATTAATTAGATCTAAAATTAAGAATTTTGATCTAAAATTAAGAATTTCAGATCTAAGACATATTCATAATATTGGGTTCGAGCTTGGGTAGCTTAATTAGGTCTAAGGGGTTGATCAAACCGAATCAAGAATTGGTTAGATGAGATCAACATTGTTTAAATTGACTAGCCTAATAGGATTAAGTCTGGATCAAGGTCGAGTCACGTGAGTGATCGATCAAGCTAAGACCTAATTACGCTCAGTGGTTAGAGTCTAGATTGTAGGCTAACCCGATTGGTTCTGGCTCAATAATTTGATGTCGAAGGTAAGTCTGGCAGATATGATCAACTGATTTTTAATTGGGAGCTACTCACCTCGAATGTATTCTTATCGAGTTAATGGCATATCCCTTCCACCGATTTCATTTACCTAGCCATGTTTGTTAGCTCAGTTCTGATCTGAGGTGGTCAATTATCCAAGCTAACCCATGCCACTAGGTTAGTCATAATGGTTATGACTATGTCAAGTCTAGTTTAATGAGACCTAAATCAAATCTTCCAAAGAAAAGATTAAGTCTAAGGTCTTCCACCATTGTAGATATGCGGGCCCTTTTCGGGGTTGTCTTTCTCATATTGTACGTGGATGACATCTTTCTTTTTGGGAATGATATTCTCACGTTGACCACAGTTAAAATTATTGGATTTGGTGTACAGGATGGAAGCATGGATTTTCAAGCAAAAAGTATGAAATCAAATAAACCAAATTCAAATCCAAGGACCATCTTATTAGCAATTAAATCATATAACATGCATTTGTAACATAAAAGAAAGTATTAGAACATACCTCTTATCGCTAAATCCTAAATTGACCTTGATCAAAGGTAATAGTCTGTCAGGGTTTCCACCAGATGCCCATGTGTTCACCCTCCAACGTTGATCCACACAGAGACTTGATCAAGACACCAGCACCTTTGATTTATATAATTAGAGTTCTAATAATAAGAATTTTAATTAAAAGGGCTAGACCTTCTTTAGCCTTTATGTCACCTTTCTTGCCTCTTCTTATCTATCTTTTTTTTCTTTTGTCTTCTTAATTTTCCTTCCTAATCTCTTAGTCTTAAGATGACTTCTTGTTCTTATAATGACAAGGTCTAGACAAGAGAAAGGAAGAGAGAAAATTGGACAAAAAAAAATTCTTGTAAGAAAGAAAATATAATGTTCACTCCTTCGGACTCATGGTGTGCATCCCTATTTATAATGTACGTAGGGGTGCCAACAAAAAATCTCACACCCTTTCCTCATCAAATTCTCATGCCCCATCAGCCAATCTCACACCTCATCAGTAGAAATGAGATATAGACTTAGTCCAAGAGGTGCCTTAAAGTAGAAGGACTCTTGGATTAATTCTACGTAAGTTTTTACGAAGAGTCGCAATGCTTCATCTTTGGCGCCACCCTTTTCATCCATTAGATCATGAAACAAAACCATCCAATGGCTCTAAAAAGGGACACCCATTCAGCAAGAAGGCGTGGAACATTAAATAGTCAAAGTCCCAAGAGACTTTGACTTAGTCCAAGAAACGTCAAGGAGGAGTAAGCGGCATGGAGTCTTGGGCGGCAAGGGGGCTTGGGCGACAAAACATCCTAGGCGAAAAATTTAAAAGGAAAAAGAAGTATTTCATCTACAGAAGGACTCTTCTGTGCCCCATATTAGATGTCCATTCCAATTAAAAAATATTTACGTGACATAACATATGGGAAAAGTCAAAGAAGGTAGGCACCATTTTATTCCATGCACCAAAGAGTCCTTTGCACATGAAAGACTTCCCACACGCAAGAGAGAGATTCTCTGGCATGTGGGATGTAGGTATGTCATGCCCAATCTAAAACCCAATCAATCTAGGTTAATCCAACTCAAGACCAAATCTTATTTGGCTCAAATTGGATCTTAATTAGCCCAAATCAAAAGCCGATTCGAATCCAATTCGAATCTAGGTGCTAGGGTTTGCTATATGTGCTAGCATATTCATCTTGCAAACATGGTCTAATCTAATTAGACCCTTAATCAATTCTCTTTGTGTGTGACCCATTGGGTTCCACATCTAATCAGCAGTGAGTCAGGGTGTGATTTGATCTAATATGGTTAGAACTCAACCAAACCGATTTAGGTCAAAACTAGCCAACCCAATTTGACTTAATTTAGAACACTTTCTAATTTAATGATCAAATTAAACTTTTAATTTAATCAAACCCACAAGACATGATTGACGTCTAGCAATGCATCATGACTATCCGAAAGATATGAAATTTTGATGGAAATACCAAAAATATCCTTCAATGAAAATTACCATGCAACTAGATCCTTCGATCTTCCTGCATCCTGAATATGACTCTGGGTATGGAAATTTGTCAATCCCAATATCATATTCATTTCTCTTCCAATCTTATGATAATGATTCATTTAATGAAATATTAGTAATCATTTCTAATTTTCATCATGCTTTGATCAAAGTCTTCCTGAATCATTATTTGTTTGAAGCAGGTAGGATGCTATTTCCTCTTACCAGGAGAGATCAATTCCTTGTTAACCTACTCACAATCTTCATATATATAATCTACCATATCCAGATCATCCCGTACATAACTAAGTCATGAATGAGTATGAACCAAAATATGGATTTATATATATAAGATTCTATGGTAGTTTCAGATCAAAGGATTACATGCACAAATTCCACTATGAGAACCATCTATTGACATGCAGATAAGACTCCATTAGATATTCTCAATTTGGATCAATTCAGTGAACTCATTCTCTAATGAGCACCCACATTCTTGTATTAGTGTCATACACAAGTTATTGTGAGATCAATCACCCTCTTAATCGAGCATACAAAGAATGTGCTAGTCTTACCGAAAAATATTGATCCCTAACTCAATATCCCATTGACTAGGAATATTTAAATTAGGGTTTTAAGATTTTAGATCTCACTAGTATGATCTCATCATAATCCTAAAACCATAGCCCTAATTTATAGAGTTCATCATAATCTTAAATAAATAATAAGACACTGCATATGATGAAATAAATGCCTTTATTTATTAAAAATGTCATTACATGAGTTTGAAAAACAAAGAACATCCCAAAAATAAATTGGCTTGAGGGCATATTCCTTTCAATCTCCCACTTGCACTAAAGCCAATCGCCCTTATATTTTAATCCCATATAATCAAGGTGGCGATCAAATAGTTGCAGTGGTAAAGCCTTACTGAATGGGTCTGCTATGTTGTTCTTTGTATCCACTCATTCTATGATCATATCTTGTCTTTCAATAATTTCTCGAATGAGATGGAAGCATCTCAGAATGTGTTTGGATTTATGATGAGATCTTGGTTCCTTTGCTTGAGCTACAGCTCCAGTATTATCATAGTAAAGTGGTACTGGATTCTCAATTTTAGGAATAACACCTAATTTAGTGATGAACTTCTTCATCCAGACATCTTCCCTGGCGGCTTCACTTACAGCTATGTATTCTGCTTCAGTGGTTGAGTCAGCAATAGTTGGCTGCTTAGTACTCTTCCAACTCATTGCTCCACCATTCAGAGTAACAACTTTGGATTTCAGATTGTCGATGAAATAGATCAGAATTTAAGATAACTCCATAGAAAACAGTTTTTAATTATTTTTCGCAGAAATATTCCTAAGTTAAATCCTTCGCCTTTAAGAACAATTTTAGATTATGTGCCCTAGAAGCCAGAATTGGCTGACACTTGTAATACACTTCTAGGGGCAAAATTATAATTTTGACTATAATCAATAAAATGGGTTATTTTCTATCACATATGTGTATTTAGTGTCTGTGATACATCCTTTGAGTTAATGGTAATGATAATTCATATTTTCAAGAGTTGAAAATTTAAGACATGAATAATCATTATTAACTCATAAAATGCTCCCGACCATAGGATCATCACGAGGATGGTGATTGATCCGGAAGGTTGGTGTACAATCGCTTCTCTTTAGTAGATGAGTCTTGAGTCTACGGTGTGGAGACACCGGAGCGAGAGTACAGGTACTCGTTAGAGAACGAGGGCACTGAGCGTGACCACCTCGAGTCGTCATTAGGAAGTCTACCTTCTCGTCAATGACTGACTCGATGCTGCAGTAGTGTGTCTGGTTCTTTGACCTGAGATGCATCGGCAGTTCACCTTGAGGGTGTTATAGTTTGACTACACCATTACTCGGTCTCCTAGCCATATGGAACCCTGAGGTGTATGTTGGCTATAGCATGTTCATTGTAGGAACTGGATTGCATCAAGATGGAATCTATCTACCTCGGTGGTAGAGGAGCAGCCCTATGATGATCATGAGAATCAAGTCCAGAAGCCCATGGCCATGGCAGAGTGAAATAATAGAAAGAGTTTCTATTTAGATTTTCACATTGGACTTGAATCGAATGATTACATCATATGACAGAGACTAGGGTTTGACGAGTTCACCTTAACCCTAATCTGATCGGGGCTCAAGATAGAAGAACTTAATCACACAGGTAGCTGCACCAAGAGGTTCGCATTCAGCTCTGATGGGTTGCCACCATATACTGCTAGGTGTCACTGGTGGATTTTGGGAGCAATTAGAATGATTTAGATGATCGATCATTCTAGCTGTTCGAATCAGAAGAGTTCTGATCCATCGAAAGGAGTTTCGATGATGTCGATGATAGAGATCATGACATATCCCATTACCATACAGAACTGAACCTAACTGGGTCACACAAACAAGGGTTTGAATCTGGTGATCATCAATTGAACTGATCTAGTTCAATTGATCTGAATGAGATTCAATTAGGTTCAAGGAAAATCGTGCTAGCACTCGATTGAACCTAACGTTCTTCTTTTACTATCATAAATAAGTTGTCCTGACTGAGCCAAAGGAGTTTGTGCTCAATCAGAGGCCTTCATATGGTCTGACTGGAGGTTGTCCAAGTCAGAAAAGGTTGTCTTATTTTGTAAGACATTACCTGCCATTTTTGGTCACCTGCCATTTCTTGTTCTTTGACTTTGGTCAAAAGTCTACCTTTGACTGGTCAAATGTTGACCATTGACACTTTGACTTTTGACCACATGTCATGCACCTATTGGAGAGCTGGTGGGGGCCTGTCCCCCTGCCAGAACCTGGCAAGGAGGAGGGCGCACGCCAAGGGTGGCGTGAGCCCAAGTTGGAGGAGGCCCTAGGAGTCCTTGTTGGACAAGGACTCCATCTCCTTTTTGGATTCCAATTAGAGTTCTCCTAAGAACCAACTTTGACTGGTCTTAGGCACCCTCTAAGGAGGAATCCAGGGGACTCTATTCCAACCAATCAGATTTAGATCTGATTTCACAAAGGGTTGTGATTGGTTGGGAAGAAGAAGAGGAGTTGGATCACGCATAGTCTATAAATAAGACCCTGCGCCCAACTCAAGAAAGAATTAAAAATTCCCCACGCCCCAAGGCTGCCTCTCCTCCTCCTCCATGCCAAGTCCATCTTCTCCCTCTCCTCTCCACGTCCAAAAGTGTTTTGGATTTAGGTTGGTGCGATTCAGATCAAGAGAAAGGCGATCAAAAGCTAAGAAGGCTGCGCTGCTGCAAAGGACGACTGCTGATCTTCAAAAGAGTTTTGAAGATCCTCCAGATCAGATCCAGATCTAATTTTTGGAGGTGTGATAGAGAAGAAGAGGATCTCCAGATCCAG